>MU532980.1:996779-1015323 GCA_024362625.1 Silurus asotus
TTTTTTTTTTTTTTTTTTTTTTTTTGTGGTTTGTAATACGTTCTTTAATGACCATCACCCGGTTGGAAGATGGGCAGGATTTAGAGCAGTGGTTGTTCTGGGATGCTTTTCGCCTCCATGATTTGGCCATAAACGCCATCACATTTTTCAAAACATGTTCATCTGTTTTAATGTGAGAAAAACAAGGATAAAAATGTAGGTTGTTGGCTGGTTAGTTTGTTTTTCTTTTCGAAACTTCCAGTAGATGTTTGTTTTTTTCATCCATCTGGAAATAGCAAAGAAATAAATCGATCCGGAAAACAATAAACGTTCGCTCATTTCAACATATTAACCTGAAGTGTTGTTTTATTATGGTGACGTTTTCAGTCAGTCTCCGCTGATGCAAGGTGAAGTGTGACTGCGGTCGCAGAATGTTTCAGTATAGAGATGCTGATGCAGTGTTCAGTATGCACTGAATTTCTTACCTTCAATTAAGAAGCTCAAATAAAACAAGAAATTCCTATTTGCAGACTTGTAGATGGTCAAATTTACCCTGAGATCAACAAGTGATGTCACATCAACATGACTGCTCACAGCATCAGCAATACATGAAACAGTAGTGGGCAGTAATGAAGTCAATGTAATTGGTTACTGTGTAGATTTTTTCCATATCTGTACTTTACTGCAGGATCTCAATTTTACTTTAACTTCAGTACATTTTTAAATCAAATATTTTACTTTTTACTCAACTACATTTTGCAAAATTAGTCGTTCCTTTTTATCTAAAAGCCACCAATCAGGGTCGAGCACACGCCCTGTTTTAAACTTGTTTTGATCCCCGCAAGCTGAACATTTCAAGAAGAATAAACGACGGAAGAAACTCCTGACTGTAACTTTTCACAGCACCTTTGGTCTTAAATTTGTGATTTTCTTTTCTTTGAATAGTTAAAAAAAAAAAAAAAGAAAAAAAGGTTTTGTGCTCGTGCTAATTTTATTGGATATCAATCATTGTTCGACTCGTTAATATCAGTCTATTAACAGATCGGTGCACTAAAAGTAGTATTTTCACATGAACTGAGTTGAATGAGTCTTGTAAAAAAAGTGAAAGTTTAAAGGGAATTATTGGAGTAATATTTGACCTCATGTATCTCTAATTTAACTCAACTACATGCTTTGGTGTACTTCACCCACCACTTAAATGAAGTTGTATTTCTTACATTTGAATAAGTTTGAATGAAATGAGCAGCACAGGAGTTCAGTGGGGTTGAGGTCAGGGCTTTGTGCAATACATCTCAACATGTTCTTTATGAAGCTCAGATTCAGTGCACAGGTTTTATAGATGCAGTGAAGGGAACACAAATGTTTGCCCATATATTTCAGCCTGTCGTTTATTAATACCAGCTATTTTTCATTTTTATTCTGTGAACAAAATATTTAGTTGATTGTTGCAATCAAACATGAGGGTCTGATCTAAGCCTCTTATCTGTTCAACTTCAAATAGAAATGCCAAATATATTTTATTAAACAAATGTTTTCCAATAGTTACGTTTAAACTATACATTTTTCCCAACTGCCAGGACCAGTAACAGAAACATACCATACACATATTCAAACACGTCATCAATTTCAGCCAAGTCAGGATATTATTTATTCTGGGGTGTAACTGTATGTTTCCTGTACTGGGCTTTTGGTTTGGTACACGTGTACTGATTGCAATCCTTTTCATGAGTAGAACATAGTTATCTCAGTTCCCTCAGGAACGTATAAAGTGGCAGACTGCAATTTTGTTTAGTCTCCGCCTCAAGCTTTGAGTGCATTATATTATTATTATTATTTATATTGGTATTAAATTGAAAACATACAAAACAATGCAAGGGGTATAAAACAAGAAACTAGAGTTAGCGCAGTGTACCGCTACCCGCTATTACTTACAATGCCGGTATTCGAATGTTTATAATGGGATGTTAAATAAAAACCCTGGAAACTAAAACCCATTTTACTTTGATCATTTTTTGTTTGTTTTTTGCTTATTTTCTTACATTCATTTCCTTTTGAAACCTTTTCTAACAATCTCAGAATCGAAGCATTCAAGAGTCCACCAGAAACTCTCCAGTGACCCTACTTCTCTAAAACTCAAACTGCTTTAATAAATGTTCAGTAGACACGAGTAAAAGTTGATCATTACTATATTTAATAATTTCATGAAAGTTGCAGCTGCATGTGGTCCACTCTCTCAGGTGGTTCCTGGGTTCCTCCAACCTCCGAAAGCTTTCTCCAGATACAGAGCCACAGCTAGCGTTAACCGGTCCTGCAGCTTCCCTCCCACCACCTGCACCCCAAGGGGAAGACCCTCCACACTCAACCCTAAAAGACACTGGGTAACAGGAAGCCCCAGTGCATTGAAGATCCCTGCAGACAGGTGAGAAGAAAAGAATCATGAATAAGCTTAAATGATGTATATGAGTTTTTGTTCAAGTTTCTGTGGTGTCACCTGTGTAGGAGAAGTTGAACACTGTGAATAAAGGATGATGGTGTTTGGGAGCCAGCAGAGGATGTGAGGGGTACAGCAGCACACCATCCTTTCCCAACACCTCATTCATGTCATGCTGCAGTGCCTCTTTCTGCTTAAGGTAGAACGGTGATGGTTTGCTGTGCATTAGAGACACACCTGAATAATCCATAGGAAGAAGTAGATTAGTACAATTATTCATACCTTTTCTTTAAAGTGGAGATGTGTGAGGATCTTGTAATGTACAGGTTTGTTATTTAATTTGGTGTGTTACCAATAGAAGGCAGTGTGTGGTCAGATTTCCCAAAAATCCGCTTAATCAGTTCCCACACCGGCCACACGGTCGAACCTCCATCTGCCATCAGCTCCACCATAGGCTGTGGTGGCTGGAACACAAATGAGAGTATATTCACTACATTTGGCAGATGCCTTTATTCAGAGCAAATGATATCTCTTTTGTTTGCAGATTAACAGTTGAGGATTGAGGGCTTTGCTCAGAGGCTCTGCTTTGGCATCTTAGTGGAATTAGGATTTAAACTCATAACCTTCCTTTCTGAGTGGCAAAAAAATCTCTGCTGCACCAGGTGTATAACTAATAATATCACTATTAGAACGTTCAGAAACTTACCTTGCCATCTTCATCTGGCAGTGCCATGCATGTATCCCACATCTGGAAGGAGTATTTTAGCTGTGGAAAGCTAATTTCCTTAACTTTGACTCCCAAATCTGCCTCTAGTCGCTGAACCACCTGCAAACACCAAAAAAACAGCAAATGATTTGCCATTTGTTTGTTCACTGTAATTTGTTCAGACGTATTAGAACCTTCCCAGTATCCCACCTTTCTCTGTGCTTCAACCAGCTGTTTGTCCACAGGAGATGTCCATGGAGATCCACCATCGTCTACTACTGTGAAGAAGCGCAGCTTTTTCAGGTCCACCTCCGAGGACAGGGATAATCTATACAGGCAGATCAGGGCAAGAAACAGTGTTGAACAGCTACTTTATACAGCAATGCAGTTAAAATGTTCATAATCTTTTACTTTATTCATGACAGGAAAGGACCTCAGAACTTTTGCTGTTCAGAGTACAAGTGAATTTATAAGGGTTATCAGTACTCTCTGGAGTGAAAGTGAAAAGCTCTTGAACCACTTGTTCACCACAGAATTTCTTTACACCTCAGAGCCCAGCTATGGCACCATGAATTATAAATAACATCTAAATGGGTATTTTATTCCATGTCACTCGACTGTGAAAAAAAAATAGAAATGGAAACAAACTCAGACGTTTGGAATTATAGAAGTATTCATAAACAGAATTCTGTTGCAGAACCACCAGCTTATGCTACATGACAAAGACCTGCTTGTGACTCTCATGTAGGTGTTTGGTGAGGACAGGAGTGTATGTCCTCTTCTGTTTTTATAGCCCAACTGCCCAAAAGTTCAAATAGGCTGAATATGTTGAGATGGTTGTGAAATCTCAAAACAGTCTGGTCAATCACCTCTGATCTTTCTTGGAGAATTATGCTTCTCTCTGTTTGCTCTTTAATCACTGTTTATACAATGATTCTGTTAGAGTTCCAGGGCAGATTTGGAACCACCTTCTAAAGCCTATGAAGAATAACGGCAATACCACCTCTGCTTTTTTTTTTGTTTGTTTTTCACTCCATTTTGTGAAGGCTTTGGAGATTGTGGTGTGTGAAAATCTCAAGAGACGCAGATCCCGAAATGCTCAGAAACGAGCTGGTCTGGTAGCAACACTCATCTGATTGGCCCCCACAAATTGCTTTGGCCATCCCATTGATATACTTCTAACATATTTTTGCCTATGATGTGACAGGTTTGCAGTTGATATATTGGTGTATGTTTATGTTTACTTGTCTGCATTTTCTCCAGCCATTATCCTCAGCATAGGCAGCAGGTCTGCTGCATAGCGACACATTGGACCAGTACTCAGAAGTTCCTCCTGAAGCCCTGAGCTGCGAGGGAGCTGGCCGTCATTAGAGATGATTCCTGCAACACAGTTTAATTATGTACCTCACAAACACCCACATGCACAAAATCTGAACCACTATCTAGCATGTGCAATCACACGCACAAACCTGGAGTGCCTTTGTGTCCAAATATGCCGTTAAAGAAACAGGGAATGCGAATGCTGCCGCCAATGTCTGAACCAATTCCAATTACTGAGCCCCCGCTACCCAGAATACTGCCCTCTCCACCTACAGGAGAAAGAATGAATGCGGAAGACACATTTCTCAATCACAGACGTTACCATTTTATAGGCATTATAACATGACATTTTATGTTGTATGGTCAAAGAGGCGTTAATCTCATAACCTTTGACCGGTGTGCATTTTATTCAAAGGATTAACACCATTCACACTATCAGTACATGATTGTTTTACACGAGTATCTCTACAATGGTGAGAGCAGCAAAAACTACATATAAACTGCTTGTCTATTTCTCTCGCACCTGAGCTTCCTCCACATATCCTGCTCGTGTCATAGGGGTTACTGGTGATGCCGTACAAGTGATTGTGAGACTCCAGCCACATGCACAGCTCGCTGGTGTTAGTCACTCCCAGAGGAATGGCTCCGGCTCTCTTCAGAAGGGCAACAGCAGGAGCGTCTGAACTGGCAACAAAGCCAGCGCGAGAGACCAGGCCTGTGGTGCAGGGCATACCTGAAACACAAATACAATGTTAGACAAAGATAAATGCAGCTTTATGGGGCTTGGAATTCAGTAGTTATAGTGATACTGTTTTAAGTGTTTTACCCTGCAAGAAAAAAGACTCTTTGACAGATAATGGGACCCCCAGCAGAGGAAATCGATCTGCAAGACTCTCTTCACCCTCAGTCTCCTCCTTTATCAGCCTGTCCACCTGAGCTGCTTCTGCCAAAGCTGCTGAAAATCTGAGAGATATTAGATGAGGTGAAGGTAGAAATATATTTACACACACTTTGAATATGATGAAACATTTTGATTGTCAGTTTGCAAAGACCAAAGATCAGACACACACACACACACACACAAAACATAACTGACTCATCTAAAACTATTTTCCTGTTTTTGATATATAAGAAAAAAACTAATAAATATTTTCTTAGGTAAAGGTAGCTCAGACCTTTCACCAGAGGCAGTCTGAAATCCTGGCAGTGCACTTTATTTAAATGAATGTAAATAAAGCGCCAATGCAAATGTGAATTTGAGCATAGCTAGGTCAAGCCTTTAATAAACACGACAGAGTGCTGCTCAGTTCACCTTGAATTTACAGTGAAGTCCCATTAGAGGCGTGGATGTGTGTGTGTAGTGGGTCGCGTGATGCTCAGATCACGTATGAACGTTGCGGTTGTGTGTAAATTGACACTAAGGCTGTAAATGCGTGGACTCACCTGTCTTTAACCACAGCATTCAGGAGGGGGTTCACCTGCTGGATCCTGTCTATGTAGGCCTGAACCACCTCTACACTCGACACCTGTGCTCAGAACAAACAGGAGTGTTTGTGTTTGTGTGTATACAATTACTACACTAACTGTGTCCGTATAGAGTATGTGGAAATATCAGTGTCTGGTTTCACTATAGAGGAACAGTACAACTGTGCTCTAGTCATTCCGAAGCAGTGCAGTTTCATGTGCGTAGACAATATGTATCATACTGTTTGTTTGCATTTCCGAGATTTCTGTTCAGCGGCTAAAATTGAGCATTTACATATCTACTAAAAGAAAATGGGGACAAATAAACAGAATAATCAAGATGTTCTGAAATAAAAGACAATCACTGACACCTGATAATGAGAGATGTATTATGATGCCCTGTCTTATTTGCAGACAAGGGAATTGTCTCTGTGGTGAAAATTAGCAAATTTTTTTGCCCACCCATTTTTTTATGTAATGACATATTGTGCCTTGGAATATTAAACAATACACGAAATGATACAGCAGCTCTAAAAGCAACAGGTGGACCTTTTAAAGCCAATCCAGGGGGCTTTAATTATTCAATGATAGCTGAGACCCTGGAGCCAGTGTTTTAAGGGAAATACACAAATATTGACGCTTTTGCTGTCTTTAGTGATACTAATGCATATATTGGTTGGTTGTAATTGTAGGGTATCTACAAGAGTAAAAGGGAAAGTTTATAGGACTGTGGTGAGACATGCGATGTTGTATGGATTAGAGACAGTGGCATTAGAGAGAGAGCGTGCGCGTGTAGGACGTTTTGTGCAGAGGAGGGACATGGGGTATATCGGTAGGAGAATGTTGAAGATGGAGGCACCAGGAAGGAGGAAAAGAGGAAGACCAAGGAGGAGGTTTATGGGAAGACATGCAGGTAGTTGGGTTGAAAGAGGTAGTTGTAGAGGACAGGGGGTTATGGAGACGGATGATCCGCTGTGGCGACCCCTAATGGGAGCAGCTGAAAGAAGAATAAGGATAATGGACTTTTGTAATTACATCATTATTTAACTGAGGGCTATTTTCAGCACAGTTACAAGAGCCTTCAATAGGATAAAAATGTAAATGATAAGTCAGATTTCCCAATTGCCTCCTAAGGAACAAGTTTCTTTTCTTTCTTGGTTCATGCAGTGTTTGATGGAAGTGAAATCAACTGTATAATTAGTGGAGAATCAAATGTTGGACTCCAGAGTGCGAAGCAGAAATACATAACATCTGTGCTGGGGTGCTGTACAGACTCGGTTCAGCAAGATGACAAGCATGAAGAGTGCTGAAACTGGACCTGCTTGGGCAAAGTGTACAGATGACAAGAGAGCTGGTGGAAATCAGACATTTCTGAATCATGTATGAAACAATTACTCAAAGTAAAAATAGAATATAAAATAATGATGTTGAAAATATCAAATGTGCATTTAGAATGTTATTAAAAAATAAATCTTGGTAGATGGTAGAATTAAAGGCCATTAAAACCACTGACAGCTGAGGTGAATATCATTAATTATCCCATTACGTGGCACCTGAATACTGAATAAATATTGCTATAATAGAAAGATGTCAAAACACCCAGTGTATCACAGCTCACTGCTTTCAGATCTGCTTAGCAACAAACTGATCAGTGTGTCAATACTGACCCCATCCATTACAAAAAGAACCTACAACAGACACGTGAACTTAAGAAATAAACCATAGAGCAATGATCCCCTTTGTTTTGTTTGTTTTTTTGGTTTTTTTAAACATCATGTAACTGGCTGGGTGCATGTGTGTTGCTTATGAGGGAAAGAAATGGCACCTAGGTGTAGAAGGCAAGCTGGCAGAGGAGGTGTCATGCTCTGGGCAGTGTTCTGCTGGGAAACATTTGGTCCTGGCATGCATGTGGATTTTACTTTGTCACATACTGTTCAACCTTCTTAAACATTGCTGTAGGCCAAACACTTTTCTTCATGCCCACTGCATTCCCTAATAACCTAGTGACCTCTTTTACAAAGACAATGCTTTTTGAAACACTGCAAAATAAGTTTGGGGAATGGTTTGAGGAACATGAGAAAGTGTTCAAGGTGTTGATTTGGCCTTCAGATTCCCCAGATCTTAATTTGATCTAGAATCTGTTGGATGTCCTGGATAAACACATAAAAGCATACAAGATCTACTGTTCATGTTTCATTGCCAGGTCCCACAGCACACCATTGGAGGTCTTGTGGAGTCTGTGCCTTGATGGGTGAGGTTTGTTTTAATGGTAAAAGAGGGGACACATAAGGTTGTTGACTGAATAACATCAGCATTGAGATCTTGCTTTGTCTTCCTACACAGCAGATCTGTATGTTTCTTTTTGTCCACTATAAAACCTACATATGTTCCTGTTATCCAGGTGTTTTTTTGGGAACCTGTCGTTCAGAGTTGCTGAAGTTCGTTTGAGTTGTGTTGAGTTTGTGGGTGAGGGTGTGGAGTGTGAGCGGAAGTACAGACCTGTCTACGGCGGATCTTCTCGGCCAGCTGTGTGGCGGGGATGAGGAGCAGAGGCTCGGTGACCAGCGGCACTTTTTCAGCTTTGCGTCGTGGCGACACCAAAACAAAAAGCCTGTAGAAAAAGCCGGAGACTGCATGGTAGAGCCACTGCAAAATCCTCTCTCCTGCTGTTAAACCCATAGTAAAACAACTATATATACATATATCTATACAAACACAGGTATACACTTAATGTGCAGCCTGAAAAATCAAAGCGTGCACTTTGCAGTATAAGGGCAGAGTTCATGCGCAAAGTTATGACACCATGAGCAGTGCAATAAAGTTTAACCCGAGGAGGGGGGGATATAATAAAAATTAACCTTTAACCTTGAAAGCTGGATATAAGTATTACATATTGGATCTAATGTGAATTACTGAACACAATGCAGGGATTATTCTTTTGTTGCTCACAGAGCTCAAGTCAATTCAAGAAGCTTTTAATGTCATTTAAACCATACTGTATATAGCTGATGCAGTTCACAGTGACACGAGAAACATACATAAACAACATAAAGCTACAAGAACACAGAGCTGAGAACTAAAGTAAATTGTCCTCGCCACCTGAAGTGCATCGTGTGCAACCTGGAAAATAGCTCTACCAGTAAACCTGCTGTATGTTATACAGTACAGTGTGCAAAAGAGAACTGTATACAGGCGTTTACCTGTAAATAAACACAAAATGTAAACAAGAGTTTGTGCAAAACAGCAATAGCAGCAGTCAAATGAATGTGCAAAAACAGCATGTAAACAGTTATGTAGTTATAATTCAATAATATCTGGTTCTGAAGACACAGATGTGTGACATGAAGATTAAGTTTTCAGAGTTCAGATTTGTAGCAGCTCAGTAACACACAGTTGACTAAGTGTGTGCGTCTGAGTTTTAGTTCCAGTTCAGTTCTGTGTGTTGAAGAGCCTGATGTCTTGAGGGAAAAAAACTGTTGTGTGAGGATGTGTATTTGAGGCCTGGATGCTTCAGAATATCTTTCCTGATGTCCGTGATAGAGGGGAGAGAGACTCCTATGATCTTGATCTGTCCTCACTCTCCTATGCAGGGTCTTGGCACTGATGCAGCTGATCAGAATGTTCTCAATGGTCCCTCTGTAGAACTTGGTTAGGTGTGGGGGGCTTTTGTCAGGATTCTTAGAAATTAAAGACACTGCTTTCTTGGTGATGGAGCTGTTGCTGGGTGACCAGGTGAAGATAAACACCAAGGAATTTGGTGCTCTTGTCGATCTCCACAAGGGATCCATAAATGATCAGTGGAGAATGGGTGCTCTGTGCTCTCCTAAAGTCAACAAACATCTCTTTGGTTTTGTCAACGTTCAGAGACATTTTGTTGGCTCTAGACCAGGCTGTTAGTGGTTGCACCTCCTCGTCGTTCTTGCTGATGAGACCCACCATGGTCGTGTTATCGGCGAACTTGATGATGTGATTCGAGCTGTGCATTGCTACACAGTCGTGATTCAGCAGAGTAAACAGCAGAGTGCTGAGTGCTTGAGTGCTGGAGATGCTGTTCCCGATCTGGACTGACTGAGGTCTCACAGTCAGAAAGTCCTGGATCCAGTTGCAGAAGGAAGGTGTTCAGGCCCAGTAGGCTCAGCTTCTCTATCAAGTGCTGAGCGATAATTATGTTGAATGCGGAACTGAAGTCTATGAACAGCATCATATGTATGTTGCTTTTTTAGCCAGGTAGGTGAGATGCAAATAAAGGGTCAAGGTGATGGCACGTACATGAAACGACCGATGCTCCCGCTCATATAAAAGTCTGTGTGCATGCCACACAAACTCTGCACGACTAACATATGATCCTTAGAACTAGCAATTGTTTTAATTGTAATGAATCCGGACATGAAAACCTGCAGGTTTAGTTTTATTAGCATTCTTGACTGAATGCAGGCTGCAATTCCAGTTATAAACAGCAGGTGGCGACAGAGTTTTACCTCTTCTTTGTACTAGAAGAGAGCGTGTGTGTGTGTGTGTGTGTGTGTGTGTGTGTGTGTGTGTGTGTGTGTGTGTGTGTGTGTGTGTGTGTGTGTGTGTGTGTGTCTGTGGTGTGTGTGTGTTTCTGGGTCGGTGGCCTTCTTCAGTCTTTCAGGCCAATGAATTAAAAATTTTAGACCTGCCTATATTTTATACCCAAGCACTGATGTGACAAATCGAAGGCAATGTTGTGATTGTATATCTTTATTTTTTATCTTTATCTGTCTTCATGCTGTCATGGTTTAGCTATCCATGTGTCCTTAGAGAGAAGTGTAACCTCAAATCAATACAATGTTATTATGTTTTGATGATGATGCAGGTCTATCTTGATGAAAGACATTGGCAGTAGGATGCACACATACACATGTAGAAGGGCTCTTTGTAAATGGTTTGATGAGAACATAAAAAGCAGTGCAATCATATTACGCATGTATGAGAGATTTTGGAGCAATGTGTTTGATGGCTCTCTCTCTTTCTCTCTATCAACAAATGAAAGAGTATATTTTGCTGCCAGGCTGTTTCAGCAACTCCTGCCTGAAACGTGGCTTAAGGCACAAGAAGAGTACGACAAACCATTGTTTGTGTCAGTGTAAGTGATAATTATATGTTACTGAGGAATAACGGTGTAAAAAAACATACATATGTGAATAAAATGTGTTACTGATTGTTAAATGTACATGTGTCTCTTTAAGTTATTAACATACTGTACATTCTCTACGAGCAAGCCTGTTTCTCAGTACACACTCTTTGTTCCCTGGTTAAAAAAAAAAAGATCAGCTGGGACCAACATTCTGCAGGTGCTTGTCTTCACTCCAACAATCCCACTGGGAGCCTCAAGTGTCTCAGACAGCTGGGGAGCTTCAGGACCAGGACAAAACACTTACACCTGCATACACACACTTTCCAATTCCATTTACAAACTCACAATGTATAATCATTGCATATATACACCTATTCATAACTAAGACATATATTTATCACTTCACAACAACAAGCACACGGTGAAACCCTGCACTTCCTTAACACCCTGGAAAAGGATTTTATTGAGCGCTGAGCAATCGCATCTGTCCTGTTATAATAGATGGCAAACATACACTTCATTTAATACATGCCATCTTCATTCAGCAGTTATTTGTGGTTTGGCATCTCAACTTCCTCTAAATTGTTTTGTACAATGCCAGAATGTTATATGTGAGTCAACAGCTTTAGTACTGCACAATATATGGTTTGTTAATTGCTTTCACAATGTGCTCTTGCACTACTGATAACTGTAGAAGTAAGTAATTTACAGCAGAATTTAAAGCAGATGTTTATTACATTGTCAACTTTCTGAACACTCGAAAGAATTAAATTATCTTTTTCTCAAGGATCACAGATATACTTTTGGAGCCTCCATTATGACATGTTTCCAAAATTTCAATAGAAACTATTTCACAGCTGGTAAATAAGTCAATAGTGTTCTTTAATAATTTAGACTTGATTGCTTTGTCCACACAATGGTGTCACTCTGGCATTACGTTTCTCACGTTTCCTTTATAAGCTCCCCAGTCATGAATAAGCAGGCCAACAAAGCGAACAATTAATAATATATTGTGGTCATGGCGCATTACATGGAGATACCGCTTATCCCTGTGCACTTTGAATGATGACCTTGAGCAATATACTGGGGCCAAAGTATTGCACAGCTGTGTTATAATCCCAAGAATGTGGATATGAGGTGATATATAGCAGTACACTATTAGATAATCCATCAGTGCACTCGCCTCGCTCTGATTTGCTGGAGTACAGCGGGGTTTTAAGTCATGAGCTGAGTAAAAGTGTCCGTTTGGAGCAGAAGGAAGTTCACATGCACACTATTCATCTTGTTTACGACGACTGCAATACTGCTGCTATCTACATACTCAAATGAAGAGCTTGTGAAACTTGGTCTACAATTGTTCATTTATTTCACATACTTATATATATATATATACATACAGTACAGACCAAAAGTTTGGACACCTTCTCATTCAAAGAGTTTTCTTTATTTTCATGACTATGAAAATTGTAGATTCACACTGAAGGCATCAAAACTATGAATTAACACATGTGGAATTATATATGGAATTATATACATAACAAAAAAGTGTGAAACAACTGAAAAATGTCATATTGTAGGTTCTTCAAAGTAGCCACCTTTTGCTTTGATTACTGCTTTGCACACTCTTGGCATTCTCTTGATGAGCTTCAAGAGGTAGTCACCTGAAATGGTCTTCCAACAGTCTTGAAGGAGTTCCCAGAGAGATGCTTGGCACTTGTTGGCCCTTTTGCCTTCACTCTGCGGTCCAGATCACCCCTAAACCAGCTCGATTGGGTTCAGGTCCGGTGATATATATATATATATATATAAATCTACACTAATTGCACTACTTGGTCACTTCGTAGGATACAACTAGTGCTTTTATTTTATGCATTAATAGGTACAATATATTATGCACAATACATTATGAGTGTATCAGGTACAATAGCATCCACTAACTAACTCATTTATCAAACACATTTCTACTGTTGGTCCTACATAAAGCATTAGTACCTAATAAAATGGCCAGTGAGATTTTATTAGCAAATACATGCATAATCATTTATCAGTTTCGTGTACTGTATAAACAATGGACAACAGGTTGGGGTTTGGCTATGCCACCTCACAGCTCCAGAGACTCTTTCCTCATTCCAGGTTATCTGGTTTCCTCCCACCCTGAATAAGCATGCGGGTAGGTAGATTCTAAATTTAGAGTGTATGAGTGTGGTGCTTTGCAATAAACTGACACCTGGTCCTGGGTGGGTTCTTTACGTACCTCTTTAAGAGCTTCTTAAATTAGCACTTCTCTGTAAAAAAGAACGTACTATCTTTTCATATTTCCAGTTAACAGTTACAAAGAAACGGAAGATTGGGCCACCCTTGATGAAAACACCATGTGGAGAAATACAGACTGGCACAATCTTTAATTATGAGTTTGTTCTCTAATGTGGGGTTTTGCACTTTTTGGCATTACGCCCTTGAACTTATCATATATGCCTCTTCTCCACATTGATTTTTTTTAGTAAGTGGATTAAACATAGTGACCACCATCAGTGACCATGCAGTGCCACAAATATGATTTGCTCCAATCATTTAGATTTGCATCATAACTTTTTTCTGTAATTATAATATTTAATAATCTGAAACCTGGTCCTGGGCGAGTTCCTGCTTCATGTGCCTTTCAAGTTAGCACTTTTTTTCAACTATCTATTTTTTTTACTATCAGAGTTGCAGTAATAGCATTAGTAGTAGCCGGTGTCCCAGTAAACCAGTAGCAGCATGTGTTTATTGATGTCGACTTATAGGACTTTGTAAGATAATATGAGTAAAGGGGGTAAATGACAAATGTAAATGATTAGTGTTCCTAGGATATGGTTTATCCAGATCCACCTCAACCCTGACCTACTGACGCTGATACCAAGATAAAGTGATGTTAAATACCTGTGTAGTCCACTGTATGTAGCAGAGATGTAAAAGTACACACATCCTTCACCTAAGTAGAAGTACAGATACTCATGTTTTTAAAGATTCTGGTAAAAGTTAATGTACTGACTATATTTTTTCACTCAAGTTAATAGGTTTGGGTTCTGACGTGTACTTAAGTAAAAAGTAGCCATTACTACTACCTGTTTTAGTGTCACTCTGGTACCTGGACCTCATATTTTATTAATATAATAATACAAAAAAAGTTTCATATTTTGATAAATGTATTCAGGCTAAAGATCCACCATATAGAACACAAGCAGGGAAAAGATGATGATGATGAATGCACAGTGAGAAGAAAAAATATGACATGACACCAAATAGATTCAAACTAATGTTTTGAAAATGTAAAGAGTAATTGCAATGTAATGAGTAAAAGTAAAAAGTTGTAAATATTGAAGTAAAGTACTGATACCTAAAAACTCTAAATTATGAGATATGAAGTATGAATTAAATCGAAAGTCTGGATCATGACTTCTACTTGTACCGCGCTTTTTTTCCCCCGCAGGTAAAAATCTGCCAAAGGTGTGCTCGGCCACGCCCACTCGGCAGCACTCGCGGCCAATCAGATCTCAGCTCCACTTTAACACTCATTTCCTGCTGTGATCGGCGCGTGAGCGAGAGTCGCTCTTAAGCGCTGCTGCATCTACTGCGATGTGACGAGGAATAATAATATTAAACACCGCGGTTTTCTCCGTCCATCACCTCCTTCTTCTCCAAGAAGGTCACATACTGCGGAACAGACTAAACTGGTCGCGAGGTCTTTCACACGGTAAGTCACACCAGGGCGATGTATTATGTAATAGGAGAGACATCAGGAGCCGGACGGGGAAACATTAGAGTAGCTCGCGCGCCGTTCACGAACCCCCTCATGTATAATTCAGTTTTGGTTTTTGTGCGCGTGCGGTCGGGCTGAAGCGGCGTGTCTCCGTGCTCTATTTACTCCCACGCACTGAACAACAACAACAACAACAACAACAAAAACAACTTTATTAAGAAATGCGTGATGTTTTTCTGAACAGGACGCATTACCGATTACAGACGGCAGGAGAGCGTGCACGAGTATAAAGGACACGCAGTGCGCGTGTGCGCGCGCGCGCTATGGCTTGCTGGCTGATTGAAGAATCCGCAGTGAACTTGTGCGTGTGTGTTTGTGTTTTGCAGTGCTGTCTCCGGGCTTAGCTGCACAATCTGGTGAGGAATAAAATGAAGTGGGAACACGGTATGGAGTGAGCGCAACAACTCTGAAGGTCTGGCCCGAAGCTTTGCACGGCGCTCGTGGATGTTCTCAGGAGGCGAGGGGAATCCCGAAACATCTAAACAAACGAGCACGCAACCTCTCTCTCTCTCTCTCTCTCTCTCTCTCTCTCTCTCTCTCTTTCTAAAAACTCCTGAATGCTCTCCATCATCGGTGCATGTCTGTATCCTGCGTAGCTGCATTGCTCGAGCAGCAGGAAATGTGAACTCTTGGCAGTGTGTCCCGGGAGCGAGTGAATGTGTGTGTGAGTGGAAGAAGCGGCGGAATGGAGCGCACGGAGCAGGAAGCGGAAGGACCGCACGGGCCGCAGAGGCTTCGGCCCTCCTCGTACCGCGCACTGCGCAGCGCCGTGTCCAGCCTCGCGCGCATTGATGACTTCGTCTGCGAGAAGATCGGCTCGGGCTTCTTCTCCGAAGTGTTTAAGGTAACATCCGCACCGTATCCGGTTACCGTACACTCTGTGAAATAAAGCCCCTCACCAAAAAACCTGCACTTTCCCCTGCCACTGCGGTGGTGCTTTCAGGGGTTCAGTCCATTTAAACAACAAAAAAAGTACAACATTCACATTTCCAGTTAAAAAATCTACAACACATTTGTGCACGCTTGAAATAGGACAAATCCAGTGTGGCACAGTATTGAATAGAGATTATACTCCATTATGGGCTTTTACACTCTCTGGCATTCTTCCCATGCACTCATCTATGCTTCTTCTCCACTCTGACTTTTATGAAGTGGCTCTAACATAGCATCAGTGTCACGAGTTGCTCCAATCGTTTAGATACGCACCATTAATTCATACTTTAATCGCAGTGCGAGATAAGAGCATCACTATATATCTGTAGTGATATGTGATGTGATGGGCCGCATCCTGGACCAAATAGAATGGTCCTTGAGGAAACATTTATTCACAGTCGAATGTAAACAGCTGTAACTCCTGATCAAACTCTACTTCTTATATTGTTTTATCATTGGCATATGGCTTCTTGAGTAAACCAGACCTTCCCTTGTTTATTTTGTGCATGACCTCCTGATTGAAACTGTTGCATGCATGAAAAGACCTAATAGTCAGAAGTTCCATAAATTCAAGGAAATGTCTGCAATGATGCACAACATTTTAAAAAGTGGAACCTCTTGTTGAACATCTCACTATAACACATAACACAGGTCTATATACAGACATCAATGGGATGCTATTTGTCTATTTCTGTATTGTTGGTATCTGCTCAGATTCTACTTGGTTTGGGTTTGTTTTAATATAATGAATGCATTAATTGCTGACACGGCAGATTTTGCACATAAACACAAGACACAAGAGCATTTGTGTGGTTTTTTTTTTCTTCTCTTATTCTCATTAACAGCTCTTTCTTTGCTAAAGTGAGAGTGTTGGCGGGGAAAGTGCTGAAATGTACAGGACCTATATTAGGAATATGATTAGTAAAAACTTTGCTGTTATGCTTTTGGTGTTTGACATAATTTGGCAACAAAATTGTCGAGAAGGTCGACTTGTATAGATGTCCATGTTGCGTATTATGGGATGCTCAGATTTCTGATGCGGTCCTGAGATCATGTGATGCTCATGTTTTAATGTCACACTAGAGTCTGCAATTTATTTTAGAAATAAATGCATTTTAATATGCAATTTTTCTTTGTGTATATACATCAATTACACCTTTTCATGTGTCATTCATATGCTGCTCTTTGCATATAGTCCATTGTATCATTAACATTTTTTTTTTGAGTGGGTTAAATGATTATATATGTATATGTTCATATCTCGTTCGAGTCCTGCAGTAGATATGTAATATATTTTCTGTTGTTGCAGAAGTGCATAGAAAGAAAAGAGCAAAGCTTGTGCTTCAGTCATGATAATAACAAAACGAGATAAGTGTGACTGCTCTGTCAAGTTTCTTGTTATTTAAGCAGGAAGTTTATCTGTTGCCAATGTGTTGGTGTTGTGTAAAACTGCATTAGCAGTATGATTGCAGTTTTGGGCCTAGTTGCAGGTTTGTTAGTGCTGCTCTACTATTGTGTCACAATCACTCAAGAAATAGACACCTGTGCACTGCTGAAATAAAATCTTTTTAAAACCTTTGCCCAGTGGATGTGAGTGTAGTTGGGAAGTTTAACTCTATACTCTTTAGTGTACCACGATGAGTGCTTGTTCTTTCAGTCATTCGAGATGCATTCTATTTTAATATTTGTAATAATACTGAGAGTGATGATGTAAGAGGAAAAGATGGAGAGAGATACCTGATGACAGGCTATGCAGGTGCTGTTTGTGTGGGTGGACAGTTTGGGGTTTGGATGTTTATGAAGGAGTGAGAGAAATATGAAAAGCATTTCTATTCACCTTCAGCTTGCTGATCTAGACTATCAGATGACAACACCTTCCTGTTATTCAAACCCTCCACACTGCAGATCACCTCCATTGATGAGTCAGTATTAGTGGCGTAACGTTCACGTATCCGTACCAAGATTTTCCGGTACAGGGCTTTCGACTCGCCACACACGTGTACCTACTGCAATCCTTTTCACGTGCGGAACAAAGTTAAAATCTGAGCTCCCTCAGGAACATATTAAGTGGCGGACTGCATGTTTGTTTACTCTGCTTATCGCACTTTTAGCGCATTAAATTTTTTATTATTATTATTAAACCTGAAAACATCCACAACAATGCCAGGGGTATAAAAAGTTAGCACAGCGTCACTGATTCTACTCACTACAAACTAGAAATATGATGTGTTTTGCTCATTGCTAGCATAACCGCTAACCAAGAAGTGGCTAGCAGCTAATGCTAGCACTATAGATTCTATAATATTTTATGTCCAGGTTCAAGAATTTCTTTTTAAAGTAGAAAATCCTGGCAATTGGATGGAAGGAATAAAGACATTTGTTAAAGTGTGCTGAATTAATTAGAACAGTAAAGTAGATCATATCTTTAAAAAATTAAATATTAAATGTAAAACATGCACACACATGCATACACTTCTGTATTACCCATGTGTGGTCTTAAAAATGTTAAATATTTAATTTGATTTATCCACTTGTTTAATTTTATTTAATCAATTTATTTTGTGCCAATTTAATTAAATACTCAAAATTATCAATATAAATAAAAGTTTATTGCATTCAGTTGATTTATTATATATATATAATCAAATCTTATTTCATATATTATTTAACCAAGTAGGCATTTTATTTAAAACTCTTTAAAAAATGTAAACTGCTGATGTTCACAAATGATGATGATGATGATGATGATGATGATAATAATAATAAACTGCAAACTGACAAGCAATTTTATGTTTTGCATCATCACCATGCCCC
>MU532980.1:1015363-1037134 GCA_024362625.1 Silurus asotus
CGCCACAACCACCACCCCATCAATGTACCGAAATTGAAACCAAAACTGACATAAAGGCCGAGGTACATACAGAACCGTGACGTTTGTGTACCGTCACACCCCCAGTCTTTATTCCTGCAATCATGCTGCTTTTTCTCTCGTTTCTTTCTGGTGATAACAGATACCTCCATAATACCGTGTCTTATTGTTGTGTATGGTCTTACACAGTGCAGTTCTGCCACTGATAAATCCTTAAGATTAAGTGTACTTTGTTTGGAATTATTGCAAAATAGTTAGGTTTTGATCTTTTGTAGGATTGCTGGATTTCTGCCATGGAGGAGTTGAGTGCTGTCGAGGTGCTTGTGCCTGTCATGACACATCCTCAAGGTAGTTTGTTTTGCAGTCTGCTCCAGAGTAGAGCATTCTGCCTCCCTCGTCATGGTGTTCTGGCTGCATAGCTTGTATTTACCAGAAGAGAATTACCCTAATGAGTACCACACAGGCAAGCAAAAACAGATTTCTCAACATTTTTTTAATAAAGGTGCAAGATTTATAATCTGCCCAGGGTTTAAAGGAATCTAGAAAGTGTTGTGACTAAAACTGTTTTTGAGATGTGCAGCAGTTAATACTGGTGTGCTGATAATTGCTTTTAGGATATATTGATTATATTCTTGAAGCCAGTATATATAGTAATAAAACATAGAGGGGAAAAACCTGCTAAATTTAAATCTAATGTAAACAAAAATAATTTACTGAAATAAAAGAAAAACAGTGTAGAATTAGTCTAAAACCAACTCTAATAAAGGTGCAAGATTTATAATCTGCCCAGGGTTTGAAGGAATCTAGAAAGTGTTGTGACTAAAACTGTTTTTGAGATGTGCAGCAGTTAATATTGGTGTGCTGATAATTGCTTTTAGGATATATTGATTATATTCTTGAAGCCAGTATATATAGTAATAAAACATAGAGGGGAAAAACCTGCTAAATTTAAATCTAATGTAAACAAAAATAATTTACTGAAATAAAAGAAAAACAGTGTAGAATTAGTCTAAAACCAACTCGAAGCTCATTGAACTCATCTTTTAATCCGTTTATAGGGAACAAAATCATTAGGTCAGGGTGTGTGTATATGTTGCAATCATTTGTTTTGCTTAAAAAATTATATATTCCAAAATATTACCGAATTACTACAGTATTTCTTATTTGTTTGTATTTCATCCTTTTATATTTATGTTAGGACAAAAATAAATTGGGGAAGAAAAAAAACCTAAAAAATCTTTAATGCTTTTCAACAGTTAATAACTCGATTAAATATAACTGTTAGTGCATGATGCACTTTTAACATGAAAAAAAGGCAAGAGGACAAGGGTAAAGCAGGGTGACGTAAAGGCTGGAAAAATCCAGATATTCTGGGTTCTGCATTTTAAGAATTTAAATGAACCAAAATCTTTTTCTCCATACATTGATCCCTTTTTTCTCATCTGTTTTACAAAAATAGTTTAAGTTTCCAGAGTCGACATCTGGAGCAGAACTTGCAGAATAGATGAATTTATAGAATACATTTATCTCGACTCTTTTTTTTCTTCTTCTTCTTCTTTTTCTTCTTCTTCTTTCTTTTTTATTATTGTCAAAATGTAATTAAGTGAATTTTTTTTCTGACTGGTGAACGTTAGATTTCTAAACATGATGTGGTCAACCATGTACACTAAATGAAAATTATAAATATTTTATGGAAGAATGAGGAAATTAAAATAATTAATACATTTCTCATTATATTTTCCAAGAAAAACAGTAATAAAATAAAAAGCTGGTTTGTGCAGGTTCTGTGGTGTTTTTATTTGTATTTATTTTAAATTCTTTTTATTTTTTTATGAAATCTTTTATAAAATTAGTCTCAAAGTATTTGAAATATGCCTCATTTATCTTATTTTGTGAATTTGAGGTAACAAAACAGATATGAAATTATATCTTAATAAAACCAGTGCATAATCAATTACTATTTTTATCGAACAATCTGCATTAGGAGAAGTTAATATGGATCGCCACATGCTTTTTAAAAAGCATTGAGTTAGTGGCAGTAAATGGAAGTTTGAGACACATCCTCCTCTTACAATGTTATAAGAAGCACAAACTCTTCACTCATTGCTAAAAAATCCTGCCCCACACCATGTTCTACAATATTGTCTGTGATCTCTGAACACATTGCTCTAGATTCTATTATTTATTGTTTCTGCAAATTCTTCCAGAGTGAACATTTCTTCCTGAGAAAAAAGACTGAATTTTACTCTTGCTCCCAGGTTAGGAGTGTTAGATTGGTAATACTGTGTAGTTTAGATCATTGATATTTGGTATTGTGAGATTTTTATTATTAAACTTTGTGTGATTAAACAAATGGAGAACATTTCATTAATAAGTAATTTTTCTTTCGTGCAGATTTCTTTATTTCCTACTTTTATTATTTGAAAAGGAAAAAGAATGAAGGTGAAATGTGAATTATGATACCTTCATTCTTTTTCCTTTTCAAATAATAAAAGTATTTGAGTATGAGTATAAAGGTATTTTATTGCACATTTTTTCATTGACAAAATGATCAATGCGGTTTTGTTTTATTGTTTTATGTTATTGTTTATAGAACAATGATGACTGGAAATGGAAAAAGACCTGCTTCTAAAAACAAAAGTAAACGTTAAGCTGAGATAAAGTTAGTCTGGATGAATCCATGTAGACACAATATGAGAAAACTGAAAACTTAAACTGAAGATGGATGGTAATGCTAATTGCAAGAATGTCTGGCTGTAACATATCAGCCAGTCGGAGAAATGTCTGTTTTATTCTTCTATTTGATGAAACGATTTGAAGATGAATATAATTCTTAATACTTAGATAAAGTATATCATTAATAATGAAACTGTCTTTTGTTGTTATTTATTTCGTTTTTTGGCCCGTCATCACATAGTTCTCTGCGTTTTCAGACAGATATTTATGGAAGAAGCAGTAACTGAATACAGCTCCAGCATGCTCAAGCAATTAAGATGTGTGTCCTCTCGGTGGAAAGAATCAGCTTCTGACTTAAACAAGCTGTCTGTGATTTAGCTTACACTTCTATTAGAGAGATGCTGAAAGACTGTGAGGGTTTGAGCGTATTCTCTGATCTGTCCAGCCAGAATCCTGCATATGGATTTGTATGGAATTCTACTATTATGACCAGTCACTTGTAGTTTTTGTGTGGGTTTGTGTATCGTTACACGTCATTTTTTGGGTGAGCACTGTCCAAGTTTCAGTGAAAACACACCAATAATCTCTGCTTCTTTAACCATAACTTCTACCATAAAGTCTAATGTGAAAATCTCTATAGTAGAATAGGATAAAAAACACAATATTTTTTTGTTTTTCCACCATTTTTGTGAATTCCATCTGCAGACTAACTACAGGTAAGAACTACATTTGTAAATGAGGAACTGTGGAAACTGCGTAACTTCTCTTGGCCAAATAAGCACATATTTAGTTTTCCAACAAAAAAAAAGATATTGTATTGTGGAGAAAAAAAAAAAGATTTAAAAATGACATTGCATATGTTTTTGGAAAGCACATAAAAAAAAGGTAATCAACAAGAATTGTTTAATTTCCAGTAGAAATGTTTTTGAATTCTAGGGTTGAAGTGGATCTTTGTGTGCTGGGGATATGCCACTTCAGGAAAATGATGACATGTTTGTGGAAGATGAGTTCCTGTTGGCTTCCTGCTGTAGCCTGCATGACTCTGCTGTCTTTAAATATAGATCCAGCATTGTGTAGTAGGGAATTTTGCTTGTAGGGGAAAATATCACAATCCCATCAGTCACATGTCTATGGCAGGAGCCTGGTCTGTTCCATTGGCTGGAGATATGTTGTGATTGGAGAATGGAGCAGAGTTTTGCGCTTTTGAAAATATTTGTGGGCCCGTTTTGACACGAGTTGCAAAGGAGTTTGTGTCCCTGTCTGTTGGTCTCTTTCTCTCTCGTCTAGGCTTGCACTGCCAATGGTGCAGAAAATGAGTGTGTGCATGCGTGTTTTTTAACAATTTCACTGTAAAGTCTCCCTGCTTTGTGTATCTGCATATTGTGAGCTTAAAGTGTGGGGTGTGGCAAAGACGGAAACTTTTTAAGGTAATATTGTTCTTTCACTATTTATCAGCCAGATCATGACTGTGACTAGAAACAAGTCACACAAGCAGAAAATCCTAATCACTGCAATATCTGTGCTTTTAATCATTGATTATCATATGAACTAATGCAGCACTTGCACCTTCCAGATATGTGATTGAATCCATGTCCAGCTCCAAGTGTGTGAGTGAACAATGAGAGGAATCCACAGTTTATCAGATGTGCCTGCAAACGGAGCTTGAAGCAGCACATTGCAGATAAAGTGCATTCACAGAAGCGTGTTAATGCAAATACTTTTCCTCATTGCTGAAGCTTCAGATGTTTTAGTGTGTTTGCATGCGTTAAATTAGTGAAACCTTCTCTTTGTTTTCTATCTGTAGTAACTTGATCTTCCATACGCAACCCACAGCATTTTTCCTGAGTATCTGATTAAATTTACGCAGAGACGTTTTCCATGACTGAGAACATTTGCTCGTGTTGCGGGTTCTACCTGTTTTGTTTTGTTTTTGTTGTTGTTGTTTTTAATTGAAGGCAGCAACAATGTCATTAGGTAAATGTAATATAATTGCACATAACAAGCCACACTTTCATGTCATAGGCTTCATGTTGACTTTAGAACTGATTTCACTTAAAAACAATTTTTTAGTACTTCTCAACTAGCATACCGTAATTTCCCGACCATAAAGTGCACCCATATATAACCCGCAACCACTGAATTTTGGCAAATTTTTTTATTTTAAACATAAATAAGTCACACCTGTCTTTAAGCCGCAGGTGTCTACACTGAAACTAATGAACTTTACACAGGCTTTAACGAATATGTTGTGGCTCCTTTAAGAGCAGAGCGGCATTTTGGGAATAGCCTGGCACAGCATTTTTCCGTTATTACTGCATGTGTGCAAGACCGAGGAATATGTCCTTATTATTTTCTGATGCTTATTTCTAATTTTCTTTGACTAACCCATTGCGCTGTTGCCAAGAAAAATAAAAAAGCACGAGTTTTGAAAAATGATTTCTGTTGCAACTGGTGTTAGCGAGCTCTCCCTTCACCCAGACTCAACACGTTACAACGGCTTGTATCTAAACAGTAGCCTAACAAGAAAGACATTGTTCACTGTCTTCCTCCTTCCTTTCCTTTTGGCATCGTCGTGCGTTTAAAAAAAGTTTTCTCCCTATGCCGTGCAGATCAGAACACAGGCGAGGTGCGTTTTTTCGTTTCCGTTCGGAAATTTCATTGCTCTTATGTTATGTTGCTCAGTTTTTTAGCTTGAAGTTTGTGAAACCGGGAAAAACCCAGGAAAAAATCATAAATTCATAAAAAGCCACGGGGTTCAAAATGTAGGGAAAAGTAGCGGCTTATAGTCCGAAAAATACGGTATTTATATGTAGGGCAGGGCAGTTAAATGTATTTTATTTGGGATTATAAATGTCGCGTGTTAGATAATGCACTTGAAATTAGAAAATGTAAAAACACCCTTGCTTGGAGTTTATCGCTTGTTGGTTTGTAGATACATTCAGTTTAGTAGTAGTAATCGCTTTAGTTGAAGTATTTACATTTCAGCTTCTGGTTGTTTGGTTTACATGTGCTAGGCTTAGTACAGTATTGTCAGATTAGCAAAGAAAGCTAACTGAACTAACCCAAGGCAGCAACAATCTCTGCTACTTCCTTCCGAACTTTGTTTGTCCAGGTATTGCCTCTGTACATAGTTAACAGTTGGTCATGTAGAAGATGCTACGTTAAATGCTAACCGATGTGTTAAATAATGTCAGGTAATGGAACATTTAAATGTAAAACATTATCATATGTATAATCTTTTCATTGATCATAGTAAATCAGCACAGTACTATAGTTTGTCATATAGTTATAATTTAGTCACGTTGCATTGGAAAATGTAAAAATTGGTCTACAGCGAGGCTTAACCAGTAATCGTGACCTATGTAGTAAATGGTAAAGGCGTCTTTTAAAGCTGCGTTGTACGATGAGTTTTTTTAAAGCAGATGATCAGTAGTACTAGTGCTAAAAAGCTGTGTTTGAACTGGAGAGTATGAGATGATTACTGTAGAGGTTTGCATCACTCCACCCTTAGCCTAAACACACACGCACACACACACACACACGCACACACACACAGAGACACACACACACACACGCACAGAGACACACACACACACACACAAGCAAGCGTAAGTGCAGTGTGATTACAGTGACTGTCTGTGGGTGTGATGCGCACCCTCTTGGGATTAGACTAAACAGTCTGAAGCAATATGAGAAGCAATATGAGAGCAGTCCTGATGAAGCTATGTGTAATCTACATGTACACACTTTGATATTTGCAAATGGTACATGCGTGCATTTTAAAATCTCTGTCCAAGTGTCACTGTAACCCTCGTAATCGGAGCATCGGTCACAGGATGCTTTACTCCGGATTGGGAAAAAAAACGCCTTTTTCTTTGTTTAATTAGGCCTTAAAGGTTGGTGGCTTATGATGATGGTGGACCTGCTAAAAAATTAATATGAATGGCGTAAACATACAAACGGTTGAATGTAACACCTATTGTTTAGTTTGCTGAAGAAGGTTGAATTTTTGGTTGAATGTTGTGTAATATTAACAAGGCAGATGAGGTTCTTTCTTGGCTTAGTTTTCTTACTTCTCTGTGAAGCAGCTATAATCAGTTGTTCCTTCACCAGCCAGTGGGTCGTTCTTTTGTTGGTGCCTTTCGTCACTGTTATAAAAGTTATCTTAATGTGATATTGCAATATTGATAAGATGTCGTCCCATTGTCCAGCCTCAATGAAGAGGCTCTCTCTCACCACTTTTTTTATTGCACTTGTGACCTTTTCTCACTTTACCCTGGGTTTTATGGTGTGCGGGGGTGTGTGTCAGTGAGACGGTTATGGTGCAAGGCGGGCAGCCTGTCAGATGTTTTAAATTGGGGGATGTTCTCACATACTCTGTGTGAGGTTTAGAGATGACCGGGTTCATGTCAGTCCAGGGCCGGGCTAGACTGAATTAATATTAATAATATTGATATGATGAATTACACTCGCTTAGCACTTTATCCAAAACCTCCTTTGCTCTCAACACAGCTTCAATTATTTATGGCGTGAAATCCACAAGTTGTTGGCTGCAGATCTGTTGACTGGGAAAGCCACAGAAGAACATTGAACTCCTTGTAATGTTCATGAAACCATTGCGAGATGACTTGTAACGTGACGATGATGATGATTAAAAGTCAAGCATGTGGTCAGTAAAAATATTTGAAAAAGACAGAGGCATTAAAGGCCTGATTGGTATTAACATTCCCGCAGTGAAAAGAAACAAAGCCGATAATCTGTGGATTTGAATCACGTAGCTGACATCTGCTTAAATAGTGATTCAGATCTCGTTTCGTATTATATTATTTCTGCATTGGCACTAATTTAGAGGTTATGAAAGTTCCTGTTTATTCACAATGTTTTGTTGTAGCTGCATTTCTTCAGTTTCAATTTCTTAAAAGGTCTGTAGTTCCTCAAGATTATCTGTTAATATTTACAGTAAAATTCAGCAGTTCTGTAACTGTAGGCAGACCCAGTACTCAATATCAGTAGTCCAGGTTTTCAGTGACCTGTAATGATATCTTTGTTGAACATCATGCTCGTTTACTTGGGCTCGAAAGCACCCGAGTTAACTAAGAAATATTGTGACGTAGTAAATTGTCATATCTTGAATCTCATGTGTAAACACACTAGAACAGAAATATAGGTAACAGTAAGTTGCAAACAAATAGAAATAGAAATGAAGTAGTACTAATTGTTCAGATGTGGAGAAATCCTGTCCCATATTCCTGCCTCTCACCTAGTGTTGCTATCATTATCAGGTGTGCGTGTGTGTGTGTGTCTCTGGAGATCTCTGCCATCCTGCTGAGTTTTGTTCTAGCGACTGAACACATTTATCCTGAAGGTCCTGAGGAGATTCATAACCTGCTTTTGCTGTGGATTTCTGGGCCATTTAAGTGGGGAAGTGAGACAGTTCTGTCGTTCTTTCTTCAAGCTGTTGCTAGTGCCTGTGCGAGTGCATGCACACACTTATGTGCACGTGGTGGTGTTGAGTGTGATTCTGGAGAAAGGGCTGTTAAAAACATGGTCACGTTAGACATGCACAAGACAGGAAAAGGAGGATGTTGACTCTGAGTCATGTGTGTAAGTTAGTCACACACACACACACACACACACACACACACACACACACACACACACACACACAGAGCACTGTTGCCCTGACAACCAAAACATTTAAATAAGTATATTTACTCTCATGAGACCAGAAACATCATGAAAACCCTTTTTAAGAAGAAGGTTTTAGCTAAAATCTGTTATATTCTGCCTGTAACATGCTAACATCAGTATACTTTAATATGTTTAGTTTTCATTTTCAGTTAAACTGTCCAGTAAACCCAAATGCAAAAACAGTCTGGAGCTAAATATGAAGTTATATCTGTATATATACTTGGTGTACTTGCTCATTAGCTTCTGCACATTTTTTTACTGTCATCGGCCCTATATTTATTTCCTGCACACACGTGTGTGTGTGTGTGTGTGTATGTGTGTGTGTGTATGTATGTTTGTAATATAGGGTGAGTGGTAGCTCAGCGGTTAAGGTGCAGGGCTACTGATCGGAAGGTAGGTGGTTCAAAGCCCCGGTATTGCCAAGCTTAGGCCCCCCAACCCTCTTTTTGCTCCATGGGCCCCGTATTATGACTGACCCTGCGCTCTGACCCCCACTTCTGAGCAAGCTGGGAAAGCGAAGAATGAATTTCACTTATTTTTTCACAAATTAATACTTATTATTGTGGATTCTTGGATAATTCTTGTGGTTCAATCAAACTTTATTCTGTTTGAAGACAGCCTATGTTTGATGTTGGAATGAAGTGTGTGTGTGTCTGTGTGTATGTGTGTCTGTGCATGCACCCAGCTGCAATAGACATCAATGGACTCTTTAAAGTGTCTGTATGTGACCGGAAGCCACACATCAATATCTTTTTCTCTTTCTAGGTGAAACACAGGGTGACGGGACAGGTGATGGCACTGAAAATGAACACTATTGCCAGTAACAGAGGCAACATGTTGAAAGAGGTGCAGCTCATGAACCGTCTCAGCCACCCCAACATCCTCAGGTTCATCCACCACACACTGTGCTGTATGGGCATCTGGAAATGCCAACATAATATCTACTCACCTCAGGATGGACTTTACTTATCTAAACTTATACTTGAGCATATGTAATATACATTCAAAATATAAGGATTTTGAATGTTAAGCCAGGATTCGAGCCCTCACTAGAAAATTCTATACATTTCAACAATAGATTTGCACACGACAGCAGACTACATTAAACGGATTGGTTAGTTTGACGTCACCAGTGGACTCAATAAAATAAAATTTTATGATGTATAGGTTTGTTACATTGTATATACAACCTGATTTCTGAAAATGTTGGGTTGGTATTTAACTTTAAAGAAAATGAAAACTAAAAAGTCTCTCAAATCACATGAGCCAACATTTAATCACAGTAGAACATGGAGAAAAGGACATGTGTTTAAACTGAGAAATTTTACACTGTTATGCACAAAATTAGCTCAATTCAAATGTGATGTCTGCTACAGCTCTCAAAAAAGTTGGCCCAGGGGCATGTTTACTATGGTGTAGCATCTCCTCTCCTTTCCAGTATGTGTTTTTGCGTGGTCCTGCTAAAACATATTTTGCTCCAAAACCTTTCAGCATTCATAGTGCTTTCCAAAACATGCAAGCTGCCCATGCCATATGCACTTATGCACCCCCACACTATCAGAGATTTGCTGCCTTTTGAAACGAACACTGAAAACACGCTGGAAGGTCTCCCTCCTCTTTAGTCCGGAGGAAACGGCGTCCCCGATTTCCAACAAAAATGTCAAATTTGGACTCGTCTGACCATACAACACTTTTTCACTTCGAAACAGTACATTTGAAATGAGCCGTGGCCCGCAGAACACGCCGCCACTTCTGGACCATGTTCACATATGGCTTCCTTTTTGCATGATAGAGCTTAAGTTGGCATCTGCAGATGGCACGGTGGATTGTGTTTACCAACTGAGGATTCTGGAAGTTCTCCTGGGCCCATTTAGTAATGTCAATGACACAATCATGCTGATGAGTGTTACAGTGTCGTCTGAGGGCCTGAAGACCACAGCAACACATTTTTTCGGCCTTGTCCCCTACGAACAGAGATTTTTTTTATGTCTCTCTGAATCTTTTGATGGTTGATGACAAAGTTTTTAAAGTGTTGCACAATCTTTTTATGCACACGTTCACAGATATTAGAGCCTTTGCCCATCTTTACTGCTGAGAGACTCTACCTAAGGCATTCATTTTATAGCTAATCATGTTATAGACCTGATGTTAATTGATTTGCTTAGTTGCAAGAAATATTTCCGTATTTCTGGCTTTTTCAGTCCTTTGTTGCCCCTGTGCCAACTATTTTAAAACCTGTAGCAGGCATAAAATTTGAAATGATCTCATTTTGTGCCTAAATTTGTACAATTTCTCAGTTTAAACATTTGTTATCTATGTTCTATTGTGAATAAAATATTGGCTCATGTGATTTAAAAATCTGTTAGTTTTCATTTTATTCAAATAAAAAAAAATTCCCAACCTTTCCGGAATTTGGGTTGTAAATATGTACATGTATATAAATGCACCCATTTCCCGAAGCAGTCATCCAATATTTATTATACATCAATAAACATAAAAGGTCATGCGATCTGCCTTGTTCATAGGAAATTTAATAAAACATTAATATTTCGGGTAGATCAACTATGGAGGAAAAAAACACCATTGAAAGTTAGTCGTTGACTTTCACCACCTGATGATTACTGATTTGCATATTGCACGCAGTCAGTGATCAGATTTCAAACGCGCTTGATTAGACGTGTTAATGTACAAATGTGATTAAAATCTGGCTAGGATGCAAACCAGACATGAGACAAAATAATGGGTGAAGTCCATCTTTATAAAGCGGCTACATATTCTGTTTGATGAAACTAATATGTTTGATATGTTCCACTTGTATGAAATTGTTGTTGCTGCTGTGGTGGTGGTTTTTTTCCATTTAGTTTTAGCTCTGCTTCCCCGTAATCTCCATGTAACTGCCTATGGTGTAATCTAAAATTGTTGTGACAGCTGCTTTTGTGTCAAACAATCAGACTAATGCAAAAATAATAATGTACACGATGCGCCATGTTATGCACTAGATCTCAGCATATTAAAACAACACACTTTTAATAGTTTAGAATATGCTGTTTATTTATTATTTAAATGCCTGTCATTTGTTATTTGCTGTTGGCTTTCACTAACAACCAGTCACCTCTTTAAATATTTATCCCCTGTATGTACAGGTGAGGATGACATGTAATGACACATTCTTCACTCATTGTGTTGTGCATTAAGAGTTGGAATCCTGCCAAGGTTGCGGTTCAACCGTGTCTCCCAGTGTATCAAAGTGTAGCGTTGGATTAGTGAGCAGATACGGCAGCTAATATCCGTCCTGATGAAGCTGTCTTAAGATAACATTTGACTTGGGTTGGAAAACTTTGGTTCCCATAACTTGCCACAACTTGCGCTGTTTTGTTTACACACCCACATTATCTTTGTGGCTGTTCTTGCAAGAACATGTAGGTATTATTGTCTTATGTGAAATACTGTGTGTGTGTTTGTCTCCTTAGGTTTGTGGGAGTGTGTGTACACGAGGGACATCTCCATGCTCTTACAGAGGTACTCATTTCACCATACACATTTGCGCATTCATACACAGTGTTAACATTGTAAATGTTCGATATCGTTGCTGTAGCAGCTCTCTGTAGTAACTAATAGTAAATTGGCTTCTTCCCAGTAACTGCCTCCAGTCTCTTGAGCCTACGGTTTTCAGCTTGTTACCCTCTGCCTTGAAAATATGTTTGTTTATTTATTAAAAAAAAAAAAGGTGCTTTCATATGCTTTCTACATGTTTATTTGGAACTTCTCAAGTACAGACCTGTTTCCTATTTAGTACATATATAACCCACAAGTATAGTTCCAGAATTTTGGGTGACATTTATGTCATTTAGCCGATTCTCTACAAAAGTGCTTTGATCAATGAAACTGTTAAATATAAAGATGTCATTCGGCCTGAGGCGCAGGAGCATCACAGACACATTTTTACAGCTGGTATCCAATTACAAACATAATTCATTAGGATTAGGTTCGTTTCACTGTGGCATGCAGCTATTCAACATCTTGATCGACGTCATGTCCTCATGCTTTGCAATTAGACACCAAATCTAGACGCTTTGCAGTGGCGCTTCTATGAGTTTTTGGGATATAGGTGAATTTTTCTGTCCTTTATCTTACTCAGAGGAAGGACCTAAGACAGTGATCGAAAGCGAGGAAAGGATATTAGAAAAGACAAACAATTAATAACACCTGATGATCAGGCATTGCCTTCTGCTAACCAACATATGTTCCCTGTTAAGTTGTTGTGGATATGTCAAATGCTATGAATGTAAAGGGGCAGAACTGAGAACTTTTTTATTTGTTTTTATTTTGTGTGCCTCTTTTCTGTGTGTAGTACATTAACGGTGGAAACTTGGAGCAGCTGTTGGAAAGTGAGGTGTTCCTGTCCTGGGCAGTGAGGATGAGCCTCGGCCTGGATATCGCAAAAGGTCTGCAGTACCTCCACAGCAAGGGGATATTCCACAGAGACCTCACCTCAAAGGTATTCACACACACACACACACACACACACACACACACACACACACAAAATACAGCTGTTTGAACATCTAGATGTTTATATTTTTTTTATTTTTTTTTGTATAATATCCGTATCTCACATTTCAGCAACCATTTTACTAGTTCTCAAGGGACACTACTATACAAATTAAATAAATATATTTTAGAGTAAATGTCAATGTGCAGTTTTATAGCAGTACAGATTTACTGTCCTCTCAAAATAACTCAACATACAGTCATTATTGTCTAAATATCTGGCAACAAAAGTGAGTACACCCTAAGTGAACATGTCAGAACTGTGTCTTTATTTAGTTTGAGCACTATTGTTATGTAGCACTGCTTTAATCCTCCGGAGGCATGGAATTCACCAGAGCTGCACAGGTTGTTGCTGGGATCCTCTTTCACTCCTCCATAATGACATTCTGCTTGAGGATGCCTCAAAGGTGCTCAGGTTCAGGTCTGCAGACATACTTGGCCACTCAATCACAATCACTTTCAGCTTTCTAAGTAAGGCAGTTTCTTGCTGTCATCTTGTGTGTGTTTGGTGTTGGAATTATGTTGGAAAACTGTTGTTGGGCCCAGTTTCTGAAGGGAGGGCCTGTTCTGAATAGAACCCCTCTTGGAAAACCTTTGTATGACCCTGGTTACTGTACTGTAACTCAGTTTCAGGGTGCTACAGATCTTATAGCCTTGGCCATCTTTGTGAAGAGCAACAGTTTTAATTCTCAAATCCTCAGAGAGTCTTTGCCATGAGGTTCCATGTTGAACATCCAGTGGTCAGTATGAGAGAATTGTACTCAAAGCACCACATTTTAACTGCTCTAATATGAGACACACATTTGTATTGTCCTGTCAAGCAGACAAAAACATGAGCATGATGAATAGGACCTGGCTGTTATCGCGGGCTGTATGTTGGGTTATGTTATTTGGTATTTATGATACTGATTCTCTTGTCTGTGTAGAATTGTCTGGTGCGTTGGGAGAATGACGTTTGCACTGCTGTGGTTGGAGACTTTGGCCTGGCAGAGAAAATTCCAGATTATAGGTCAGTGAGTTCCTCTTTTAAATTCTTCAGTGAAGTGTGTGTCCTCATGTGAAATGCCATGCTTGAAACGTCTTTTCCAGTCGTCCTTTCTAGGCAATGAACATTTTAACTGTGTACCAGAATACTCACTCAGCCACGTTGCCTAAACACATGCACCCATATAAAAAGTATTCCACATGCTCAATACGAGTCATCTGAATTGCATGAATATTATAAAAAGAGCACAAATATGAAGAGAGAAATTGCAAAATACTGAGAAATTAACATGTATATGTTTGCCCCCTGGTTCTGTAGTCGGTCAGCATTCAATTTGTGGCCTGTGTTGCCTAAAAAATTTAGCCATCAGAATTAAACCAGATACTGTACCAAATTAAATTGTTATGCCTTCACTGTCTTTGCATTTAAAACGTTTCTTCTGATCTCAGATCATATAAAAGAGTTTGATTGTGGACTCTGATGTACTCAGTAGTGATAATTTAAATAAAAGATATTTATGACATGCATGGAAGCGATGCTAATGTTTTTGAAGGCCTGGTCTGCTTCGGGGCATGGGGAGGGAGAAGGGAAGTGTTTGGGAACAAGACCGAGCGAGTGCATGCTTTTCTATGTTTTTTTTTTTTTTTTTTTTTTTTTTGAGTAAACCAGAAATGTCCAAATTATAATCCCCTTTAACCAAACACATGACAGTTACAACATGAGTTGCTCTTTGCAGAGATAATGTGTCTCTCTTATACAGGCAAATTATTCTGAATGTTGCACAGTGAACGTTTAACAGTCATAATTTATGGCCTTGACATTTACTTGTAGTGAATGCATTTGCTCTTCATCTAAAATTTCCCTTTACATACGATTAGACACATGCGGACATTCAGTAGCCTCCACAGTTATATAATACTGTTGCTGCACAGGCCATTTCCGTTTTGCTTTTGTGTATAACTTCCTAATGTTTTCATAAGTGTGTATTAGGTGTGTGTGTGTGTGTGTGTGCTTGCCTATGAGCAGTACTTATTATGCTATTATTGGCTATTTTATATTTGTTCACAAGCCTTTGATTGTCTGTGAAACTGTTGGGTGTCTCAAGTAGCAGGTACTCTGAACTATAGTGTGTTTTTCTGTTCGTGTGTGAACACATTAGGAGGGTTAGATGCAAGACTTTTTGGGAAGCTTTCCTAATAAGGTCAAACTATTCCAGCATGAGCCTGCAGACTGGCACTGTTCCTCCATCAGCACTTCCTCAAATACTGTTTACTCTACAGCTTTCCTACTCTGAACTACTCTCTCTCTCTCTCTCTCTCTCTCTCTCTCTCTATCTATCTATCTATCTATCTATCTATCTATCTATCTATCTATCTATCTATCTATCTCTCTATGAATCTGGCTTCCTGCTCTCCACTCTTTTACTTCCCATTTTCCTACTTCTCTCTAAGGATTGATGATGTTGCTGAATTTATTTATACTGTGTTATTGAACTTCTCTAAGGAAGACCCTTTCAGCATATTCTGGTTGCCTGTTTTGGTGATTGTGGTGACTGCTATTTCGGACAGTTTCGCTTCTCTTTCCACACCAACAACTTCACAGATACTTACAAAATGTGCATTCAAAGCATACTGCTGAATTCACAAGTATACTGTGACATTGGTCAGCTCAATGTGGGTAATACTGCAGAAAACATTTAATCTCAATTCTTAAAAATGTTTTCTATGTTGGAGTAATGCATTTCATGAAGTACAGAATGCATCATGATGCACTAGGCCTAGGTGCTCCTTTAAGCAAATAGAAATGTATTTAATTGTTTTTCCAAGATGTGGCAAAAAAATGCACTGAAATGGATTGAGTCGGAAATTTGATTACATTCGTCACTTCGTCTGAATACATCAACATTGACCTGTTTAAATTCATTTTAAGGCCAGTAGTTTATTATAGACAAATTGGAAAAATAACAAAAAAATGATAAAGTATAACAGTTTAAAGCATAAAAAGTTGTGTACTAAAAGCTAACTGAGGGTCATATAGGGGGAATATTGGACACTAATTGATGTCTACACTGATGTATGCTGTAAGATATTAAAGAGCTTTCAGCTCAGAAATACTTTCCAAAATGTCCGATTTGTAACATCAAGCAAAGCCTTTGGGTCAGAACTCGACACAGGGTTTAGTGCAGCTGTGTTCGCAGAATAAAAGAGAGATTTTGCTGATTATTACAAATTAACTTTGAACTTTGATAACATATTGTTATAATAACAATCATCTAAAATTCGTGAACTTTAACTTTTAAAACACATTGAACAAGTCATGTGTCAGAGCTGAGTAATAAGTCCTCTTTAGTACCATCTAAAATAGGGTAGACTGTATGAACATTGTGCAGCTTAAATGGTAAGAGTAGGCCTCTTGGTTTTGCTTTCTTTTAAACCTTTTTGCTGTCTTCCTTTATTTAGTGATGAGACACAGAAGCAGCCGCTGAGCATTGTGGGCTCTCCATACTGGATGGCTCCTGAAGTGCTTAGAGGGGAGCAATATGATGAAAAGGTGGGATGATTTATAATGTCCACTGACAAAAGTTACATTGCACCTTATAAACTATCTAAAATGCCATTATTACTGGTTACAAACTGCAACTTATGCTTTATGCATTTATGTGTCTGCATCTAGGTGGATGTTTTTGCCTATGGCATTATCCTCTGTGAGATCATTGGTCGGATTCAGGCAGATCCAGACTTTCTGCCCCGGACAGAGGCAAGTTTGTGTGTGTGTGTGCGTGTAAACAAACTGATGCCCCTGAAGTCTCAAATGAAGCACCAAAATCAACCCTGCTGCACATGCGGCACATCTGGCAATTAAAACCATCCGTGTGGAAACATATAGCAACAGTTCCGTTTGGTGTGCTGATGATTTAATGTAATTTAAAAACACCATAATTACTTTAAAACAGTTACAAGAATATTTTGTCTTCATGCTCTATGTTGAGTTTGGTTTCACTAATAATAAGCATATATTTGTTAATACCCATGTTGGTTTAGAGTATTAAAAACCTTAAAGTATTAATTGAAGGTAAATAAAGAACAGATAAAAATGTGTGATTAGGACGTGATTAAATCATTTGTGATTCTTTCATATAATATATGAAAGAACAACTGTGAAATAACTTGTATTAGATCTGCCTGTTACATTAGTAAAAATGCAAAACATTTTTTCACTACTAAACAGTTCCTGCTGTTATCGTTATCATTTTGTATTAAAAGTACATTCTTGCACACATCTAAATATGAAACTGTTTTGCACTGAGTAGTGTTGTGTAATGCTGACAGTATGATAAAGCACTTTATTGACTTCTATCTAATCGACATTCGACTTTTGCTGGGTACAGTGCAGATCCTGCTTGGTTTAGTATTTAGGACAGAGTTTATTGCTAGGTATATGTGTGTGAACAAGGAGTGTAATCTTGCTTACCTGTGTAGTGTGTGTTTGGATCTGCAAACTCGGGTTTATTCATGAGCTCGTGTGTAAGGATTTCTTTAAGTAACCACATTATTGTTTAATGTGTTTGCTTTTTCTACAGTTATTTGGAATTTAATTAGAAAGACATTACAGAGTCAAATAAGCACATTTAATACGGACAGGGCACTTATCTGTCGTGTGTGTGTGTGTGTGTGTGTGTGTGTGTGTGTGTGTGTGTGTGTGTGTGTGTGTGTGTGTGTGTGTGTGTGTGTGTGTGTGTGTGTGTGTGTGTGTGTGGGCGCGCGCGCAGTGCCCTCTGGTGGTGACATACTATTAAACATTTTACAACTGCTGCTCTCTCAAAAGTAAATGTGTGAATATAATTAGATTTCTTGATTTTGTTTAGAAAAACTCGTGCTTAGTGATTCTGTGTGTATATCTGTGTGCAGGATTTTGGTTTAGATGTGGAAGCATTTCAGCATTTGGCAGGAGAATGTCCCCCTGCTTTCTTCAGCCTAGCAGTCACCTGCTGTTGTGTAAGTAGGTCTTTTTATTTATTTATTTATTTCTTGGGCACATGTTACCGAAGCAGTGATGAACACAAATCTTATAAAAGATATTCCCTCAGTTGGTGTTTGTGATGCTTGTGGTGGAGAGTGCTGTCTAACACACAGCTTCAAAATTCCCCATAGATGTAGAGTTGGGTTGAGAGCTCGTGAGTGTGAAGGTCACAGGATACGATTTACACCATTTCATTCTCAACAAACTATTTAGTGAGCTCTTGTGCTGAGTGTGGGTAAGGGTAGAAAGGATATAAATATTTTAACAAAGGCGAGAAGTGATCAGTCAGAAGATCATTTTATTGAAATTTAATGACCCCTTCTCCTCAAAGAAACAATTGGATCCAAACCATGACTGCAGAATTAAAAAATTGCTTCTTTATAATATAACGTGTGTGTATGTATATATGTGTATGTGTGTGTATTTTTTGGTTCACATTTCTGCAGCTTATTGCTTCAACAATTGTTTTTTTTTTTAATATTAGCTGGATTTCATGATGTGAGAATTTTTGTGGTCTTAAGAAAATAAAATTTTGTGCCTGAACTTAGTGTTTATGTTTATATATAATATATTATAGTTGTTTGTTTATTACTGTTGAAATTTTAATTTGAAGTGATTCATGCCCCTGTTCTTACCTCAAGTTTCAATACATGTTTAAATGGGCTAAAAGGTTTTCTGTCACTTTTATATAAGAAAGTTTAAGTGATCTTTGTTCCGACAGCCACCATGACAACTCGTTAAAACCTTGCCATATTTTTCTCCTTAGATGAAGGCACAAAGTCGCCCTCCATTTTCTGAGATAGTGGTCAAGTTGGGGAGAATCAGTGCTGGGCAGCAGACGGTGCAGATGGGACCTGTGGAGGGTGAGCCAGCAAAAATATGTTCTCTACCTTCTAAATATACACCTTTTCATGGCAAAATCAATGTTCCTAAGCTGTGTATACATGAACATGCCCACATGTGTTTCTTTGTGTCTACCAAGTCGTTATAAAGGATTTTGACAATTGAGAGATTGTCTGTAATATATATATAAATAAATATAGATAGATATATAAAATATGGGAAGTGGGGTTGAACCAATTCATTCTTTATGGACTGTATTAATTGGAGCTTTATGGGAATGCAGTGTTGAAGAAGTGCTAATACTGATCATGGTGTAAATAGTTATTTAGTGAACTTGTAATAATGAAAAAAAAATATCTATTTCCCATTTGACATATTTTAGATGTTGTTGTCTATTAAAGCTTTTAAACTAAGAATACTTTGTTAATACATTATGTGGCCAAAGTTTGTGGACACCTGTCCACTTCAGTCCCAGATGCTTGTTAAATATCCCATTCCAGATGTAATTTTTCTCTTATAATAAGCTCAGCTTCTAGGAGGGCTCTAAATTTGTATTTGGGGTTGGGCCTAGGGTGCAGTCAGTGGTCCAGATCATTTTCTAAGTGCAAGTATTAGCTCAGACGTTAAGATGTTGAACTTCTGATTAGGAAGGTTGTGAGTTCAGATCCCCTCAACACCAAGCCCTTGAGTAAGGTCCTTAAACCTCAACTAATACGCTACTTTGTATTTCAACATTTGACAGTTCGAGGAAGACCCACATATATGCGAGATGTTTAGTCATGTATAAAGGTTTTGTAATATATTGTATAAGTATGTGGTTACTGTTTTGTAACTATTTATCCAGATTACAATCATCTCCACCACAAGATGTTTACATGATGACTGCATGTTGTCCTCGGCCTGACCTGTTTTGTTTGTTTTTAGGAGAACCAGTTACTCCTAGTTCCAAGTCCCCGAGCATGAGAAGATCATCTTTGGGTGCCATGGTGGAAGATCAGCTGTCTTCGAGTAAATCGGATGTATCTCCTGTCCAGAGTACTCCAGCTCGCGTGAACCCCTTCTCCCAAAGGCACGACCTCAACGGTGGCCGTATTAAACTTTTTGACACCCCCAGCAAATCGGTCATCTCGCTCACCTTTACCCTCCCCCCACCCCTTGATTCATGCAGCCCCACCCCCTGTGAGAAAGCACCATCCCGGTCCCATAGACGCTGCCAGTCTCTGCCCTGCACACCGGAGGACATCCAGTCATTAAGCAGTAACACAAACAGTAATGCTCCCCCAAGTGCAACACCTACAAAAACTTTAACAACGGCAGCTTGTGTTGCTGATCTTCCCCGTGTGGACAGTGATAGTATGGCGAACATTTACACAGAAGTTGAACAGGATCAAGTGTTTTGTTCTCACACAGATGGTCTAAATTTACTGAATGAACCTGAGAATGAGCACAGGACCATAAAAAACTTGATTCATGAACAACTGGTAGTGGAAGATTGCACGGACAAGCTGAAGGACTACACACACCAGGGGGACGACTCTGGTGTTCCCATAGATCTTGAGTTAATGTCCATAGATCATCTGACTGAGGGGAGTATCGAGGAAGCCATGGACTGCATCAGCTCTCCAAATACACCATGTGATTCACCCAAACGCCTCACCAATGGCTGGAGCCCACCTGAATCTAACAGACCTCCATTTGTACCCCCTATACCTGATTTCGACAACAACAACAGCCCACTGCAACCTTTGAATATTCCAGCCAATGGTTTCAATGGTTCCACGACCCCTGTGACCCCTCCAGAACAGGATGAGGTTGTAGCATGTTCAGGCTGCTGCCTGGCAGGATTCTCATTTCCCTCCATGTGCATCCGGAGCACGCGCCACAACCCTTACAAGAACTTAAACGGTGATTCGACGACGAGGGAGCTGCTGTGCAGAGTGCAGCCATCTTCACCTCCTGCACACAGCTCTCACAATTAACGGTGAACCGCATGAGCGAGGACACTGCACATTTATCCTGCGCCTTAAAACCTGCTGCTGTTGCACATTGCTCAAAAAGTGTTGAATTGTGCTGGGGCTTAGTTTATGACTTTCAAATGGTTTAATGGACATTTCCTTGAGAAAACTGAGAATATTGTATAAAAAAAGAAAAAAAATTATAATTGCACAGCTGAGCTGTTAATGTGTACAATATAATTAGGAGGTGCTGAGCATTGTGTATGTAACTATGCCTTTGTATTTAAAGAAAGAGACAAATCTGATCTTGAGTTGTAAATTATTTTATTTTCTGAATGGTCTTTAATGCCTTGCTTTTCTGAAATGGCACCTGAAGTTATATATATATATATATATATATATATATGAATGTTATAGTTTGGTATTGTTTTGGAGAAAAACGCAGATGTAAAAGTTTGTTTCAATGTTATTTTATAAAGGATATTGCATTAAAAGAGAAAAACAGAAAAGAAAATAATTTGCTTAATTCCACTAGAGAGAGCTGTTGTCTCTCTCTCTCTCTCTCTCTCTTTCTCTCTCTCTCTCTCTCTCTCTCTCTCTCTCTCTGGTATGATGACAGTTTTGTAGCACTTATTGTGTGGTGTTGTATTTGGTTGTCACCCGTCCTGGTTAAGGTGAGCGTATTATACTCTTCTACTCTTCAGGTAAGTACTTTAAAAAGAGGGAAATATTTAAAAAAAATTATTATTTTTTTTAAAGAATGTAAACTATATATTGTATCTATGGTTGGTTTGAGTAATCCGCTGTATGGCAGCATGATATTAGGATCAGTGTTTGTTTGTTTTTTGTGTGTAGTTATGTGGGCTGTTCCTGTAATCGTGCTGGTTATTTCTTTAGTGCTGAATGTAGGTGAGTGGATTTATTTAGTTCTTTTAATTTAGATTATTTTCCAAATTATAAAACGTGGTTTTAGGTTGACTTAGACATGTATTGATTGTCATTAAGAAAGTGTGTGTGTGTGTGTGTGTGTGT
>MU532980.1:1038521-1050086 GCA_024362625.1 Silurus asotus
TATCTATATATATATATATATATATCGTAGAAACGATCACAATGTCACCATGAAATGGGGTTTCCCCCCTGTACACCTGCTTGCTCATGCAGTTACCAGTATATCTATATATATATATATATATATCGTAGAAACGATCACAATGTCACCATGAAATGGGGTTTCCCACCTGTACACCTGCTTGCTCATGCAGTTACCAGTCAGTCAATCATGTGACCGCATACCATCATGCAAATAACTAAAACAGAATGAAACTGGACAGATGAATACTGAAAAACAGATTTTTACTGGTCAGGTGAATTAACCCATGCTATTGATGACCCCGGAATCCTGATCTTGGCTTATAGTAGTGGAGTCCAATGTGATGATCTGCTGTTGTACCCCATTTATATTAAAGGTTGATATTTTGAGTGTTGTTTGAGTTCTCGTCATTCTTTATCTAGAACCAATCTGGCCATTATCCTCTGACCTCTGTGGATCTTCTTTTGTGTGTGTGTGTGTGTGTAAACTGAGTTTGAATGCTGTGCTTTAAATTATTATTATTATTTTTTAAATTAGATTCAACTTTATTGTAGTTGTGCAAGATACATGTAGAGAGCCAATGAAATGCAGTTACACATAAAGTAACAATGCAGTATTGATTCAGCTGTTAAGTGCAGTAACAGCCACAGAAAATACCTCAGTCTGTTTGTGTGGAACTGAGGCACCTGTAGCATCTGCCTGATGGGAAAAGGGTGAATAGTCCATGGTTGGGGTGAGCCGTATATTTGATGATGCCCCTCGCCCTTTACAGACAGCGTTTATTGTTCTCCAAGGTGGGAAGCTGAGTGGTGATGATTCGTTGGGCAGTATTCACCACCCTCTGAAGAGCTTTACGGTCCGAAGCAATGCAGCTGCTGTACCACACTGAGATGCAGCTAGTAAGGATGCTCTCAATGGAACAGTCTCCTCAGAAAAAATAGATGCCATTGTGCCTTTCTGATCAGGATAGAAGATTTCAGAGACCAGGTGAGATCCTCAAAGATGTGGACTCCAATGAACTTATATCTGGGTACACACTCAACAGCATCTCTGTTGATGTGAATGGTAGCTTGATGTGTGATTGCCGGCTCGTCTATTATCCACAATGACCTATTTCGTCTTCTTGGTGTTGAGTTCCAGGTTAATGTCCTCGCATCTCAAATCAAATTCCTGGAAATCAGCATTTTCTGCAATTCTCAAACCACACCATCTGACACCAACAACCACACCATGGTTGAGGTAGCAGAGATCAAACCTTTTCTTCATTCTGATATTTGTTAACATTTACTTAAGATTTTGTATCTTTACGTAATGCATTACCCTGCAGCCGCATTATTGGCTGATTCAGTAGCTGCATAAATATGCAAGTGTACAGGTGTTCCTATTTGTGTGTGTGTGTGTGTGTACATAAAAATGTTGAATAATATACAAATACTCATTATTTAATGGACTATAATTTGCCATGTTTGTGTTTTGCAGGGAAGAGTGGCAGAATGTTTCCCACTGTTTCGAGATCTCCTCATACAGCTGTGATGTGTCTCAGGTCTTCAAGAGCTTTGAACTCTTTAACTTTGTCATGTTGGGATTGAACCAGGGACATGGAAACATGAACTGGACCTCACCAGAGCTCTGTGACCCACTCAAAAACCGTTCGTACCTAGATTTTATTATGCTATTTATTATTTATTAGCTTCCTCTCTACAATAACAACACTCTCTCAGAAAGCTTGATCTGTCCTGTCCACACATTTCTGCACCTGCAATGTTTTCTGAAGACATTTTTATAATATTCATGTCATTTTTTGTAATATGTAAAACCCTTTATGGCATGTGTTGACTTTGTTGTATTTTTGTGTTTCTTCAGAAAATGCGAGTTTTAGCCCCCCGTCGCTGTCCCTCTATCTAAATAAGCAACAGCTCTGGGTGGAGGTGATCTTTCCTTGTGCTCCTAATGTAGTCTGCCAGAAAGAAGACTATGAGGGGGAGGAGGGTGATGAAAAGGATACTCCAACATGCTGTACTATTACTAAAATCCTGGAACAAAACACGACAGTGACTCTGTATAATAAACATAATATGAATGAGAATCAGGTGATCAACTCAACCATGTTTTTTTTCACTCTTAATGCTATAGTCACTGAAATGTTGAAATTTGAATGAATAAAATTTACAGAAAGGTAGAACAGACTTTATTAAACTAAATCATGTTTATGGAATAATTTAAATAGCATGAACAGCTTTCCTGTGTGCTCTGTGCACCCTGTCTTATTAAAACATACCTCATTTGCTGAAGATCCAGAAGTTCTTGATAAAATAGCAATAGTGTGTTTCAGAAGCTTTTCATGTGATATATTTTAACCTGGTATTAAATATAAGACGAAAGCCTAACAAGTATACAATCAAAACATCAGCTTTATTGTGTCATAGCATCAGTCCAGCACTGTTTATATAGGCATAGGCAAACTAGGTGGTCACCCAGTGGTTGCCAAAATGGCTAGAAACGGCCCTGCATTTAATCAACTGCAGTACAGAAGGTGTTCATTTGCATAACCATGAGCTGAGCAGCTGAATCATTAATGTGTTGTTAATGCTGATGTAATGCTAGTTATTTATCACCAGTTTATTTTCCTTCTAATGGGCTCAATTGTAACATTACACTATCTGACTGGTTTGTTCTTCTCGTAGACTTACAATAAGATGGTGGAAGAAAGTCCGTGGAAGCTGCAATTTTTTGGGCTTTCTCCAGGTCAGGAGTACTGCGCTGTGGCCCACTATGCTTCATCTCCTCTCTCTGACCCACAGTGTATCCATGTCCCACTTCTGGGTAAACAGTGCTCCGTTCAGTTCATTACCGTGCTTAACACTAGACACTGCCACATTGCAGCAGATTTAGTTTTGTAACAAGCCGGCTAGGGGTGACTGTACAAGACAAATCTATTTTCACTTTGTCCAGTCAGGACATAAGTCACCCCCTTTTTTATTACCATCGATTCTTTATTTTTAACAAACAAACATTTAAAATGGGTTTATTTACAATGCATTTTCTGAGCTTGTCATGACTACAGTTCCAGTCACATTTATGTGTGTTGTACCCTTCAGAAAATCCAAGCCTTCTGGTCCTGGCATTGTGCGGTGTCTTCATCGCTCTTCTTCTCCTTATTGGCTTGGTGCTTAGGAGATGGTGGAGTTGGTGTGCTTCAACAGATCTCAAACTTCCTCAATCTCTGGTGTTGTATACTTCATAGATACACTCAAAGAATAAGAATTTGGGTCTATTGCAAGCGTGAACCCGGATATCATTAAAGATTTGTGTTTGTGCAGATGTCTGTGCAGAGTCTGGATCAGGAGGGTTCTATTGTGGATGAACCCAGACAACCAGTCATTGAAGAAGAGGAATCTATTGCCTATCTCTCCATCATCTCTCTCAATAACACACTTGAGACATCTTTTTTGAGGACATCATCTGTGCCCCAATCAGTTTATCCACATTTACAGAGTCTTGAAGCCAGATATTACACCACAACCATTCTGCAAAACCGGATTTATAATGAAAATGTGGACACAGATTACCTCTTCAGGGGCTTGGAAACAGATGGTGTTTCAGATACTGCACCTTCAGTTTATTATCAGTGGCCACGTTGGTCATCACTTCCTGCTCTCAAAACAGGGATGGTGTGTTTGCTGGGGAACGTTCTTTCTTCAGAGGACTCTGTGATTCCTTTAAGCTCTGTTAGAGTAGCTGGTGTACATTTAGCCAAGACCGAGTCGGATCATTCTTTTAGAGTATTTCCAGCACTTTATTGTGACAGAGATTAGACTTTGATTTCTTGAAGTTGTTACTAAGCTCTAAGGCCAGTCACAAGCTAAAAGATGCTGATGACATGCATGAGACGGCAAGTGTTGCTCTGATTTCTATGGCACAGTTATGATCTCACATTTACTTACAGGTAAAAACCTTTCATCAAGAGCAAGGCCATTAACCCTTAATTGCTCTTTTGGATAACTGTAATGATAAGTAACTGATCATCCCAAGTCACTCTGGAAATGGGTATCCGGCAAAAGCTGTAAAAATGTAATGTTCATGTATGCAGGTCAGGTTAGTTCCTGTCATTTCTGCAACATCCTCTGTTTTTTACTTCCTTCAAAGTAAATAAGTAAATACTATAAGACTTGCATATGGAATCATTTTGTCACCTCAGTACTATACTATATTTAATGGAGGAATAAATCAGATGCAAAAGCCGTCAATCTGTTGATGATGTTAGCCCAATCCAAAGTTGATGCTGATTTTGGGATACACTCGTACAGCAGTGTGACTCATTTTCAGTAAGCACTCGTAAATCCTCAACTATTGGTTTTACCCCCTGCGTACTCCCTTCTGCGCAAATATGAAAGGGGTGGGGTAATGTGGTGGTGCATTGGTGGTGGGGGTGTTGAGTTGGGGGTTCACACACATTCAGCCTGCCCTTTAGTCCCCCCTCATCCTCACTGACTCATTGTTGCCTGTTCTGATTTTCATGGCCAACAACTCGCATGCACTTTATGCTGATGCTGGTATTTTGCAAACCAAAATGAGACCCCAAGGAGCAGTCCTGCATTTTGGATCTGTCCTGTGACTGTGTACAGCTTTAATTGTAATGACTCACCTTTCAGTGTTCTTAAGAGTAAGCTGCCATCTGTGTGATTTATGCTACAGAGACTGGGGGAAAGTAGTGTATGTTTTGTTGTGCTGTATTTTGACAGTATTTATTGTGTTGTGCCATGTACGATTTTAAAGAAGCTTGTGCATATTACCTCACTAATGTATGCAATGCATCAATAAAATCATTTTTTATTTTTTTTTTTAAAGATGCCAGGTCTCATTAGTGCAGTTTTAAATGTCAAGTTTCGAGTTGACCAAAGTGAAAAGCAGGAGTGTGACGGAGGAAAAATGTGCTGCTTTAATAAAGCCACAACCCACAACCCTGAAAAAAACACGCTGAAAAACAAGAGCAAGCGTGTAAGAGCTGTTGGTAAAAAGTAAATGAAAAACCCCCTAATTGAGGTTTTTAGACAAGCTGTGTGAACACCTTCAAACTCACGATACTTTTTTCTTTCTATGATTAAAAAACAATTAAATGACTGATATTTTTATAATACATATACATCCGTTTTGTTTAGTAGCTGTTAATATGTCTGTATTGGACCTGTGAATTTTTGATCTATTCTAATACATATGGAAAATATTAAATCAGAAAATGTTGAATACTTGATTCAGAGGTGTGTGAAACTGAATAGCTGAACATTCATAATACGACAAATACATTGTAATCTTTATAACAATATGTATTTGCATTTGACTAGTTCTTTTCGCCAGTAGACAGAATCACTGTGCTTCAGTGGCGGTTTAGACACACAGCCTAATGCCAGCGAATGAGAGTACGAGGAGAAGCTGATCAGAAAATGCTCTGTAGGGTTTAAGGTCCGTATCTTTATTATAATTTATTTAAGTACAGCAACAGTTTCAACAATTTTGGAAAAGTAATTAAATGATTCCTAAATTGTAGACAGCTGTTGCTCTTTAAATTCTACATTGACTGTTCATTATACAGAACAATAATATACATTATTTTGCTCTAAACTGACTACGCTTCCATTTGCGCTTAGTGAAGCAGCTGCAGTTAAACCACAGCGATGTTACATTTCCTATTATAGCAGCTCCGTGAGTAGTTCTGTCTGTATTTAAAATCACAGATTTTATAACAATGCACTTGCCCTGATACTGTTTCTTGAGAGGAGCAAGAAAAAGAGAGGCTAGTGTTTAGAGCTGCTATAACGTAATCAATACCAGGAACTTAATCGTCTCAAAATGTACCACACAGTTATCTATACATTTTTAATACAAATCATGGCAAATGGCTGCGGTTATAAAAGGACAAACACTTTTGTGTCATGCTGTTATCAACAAATAATCAACTACAGAAGGGTAATACTAATTTGGCTTCTCAGTACCCTGCTGCTGATTATTTTCCTACAACAGCACAACTAATCGTGTTCTTTCCTTAAATAACTCTCAATTAGGTGCATCATACACACACACACACTTTGGACCCTTCTGACTCTCCTGGGCACCTTTCTGTCTTCCTGTCCTTCACGGTCATTTGTTTTATCTTCATTACTGTGGCAAAATGTGTCCAGCTGGAAGTTTGAGGCTTGAAACGTAGAGCGCGTCACCTCACCTTCGCCAATACTGTCAGAAAAACAAACGCAGCATTAATCAGTGATGCAGATTAAAAACGAAATAATCTTAATAATAAATTAAAATGTTACAATTCTGGAAAATCACAGAGGAAATGTACCAAATCTATTAGATTATGATGCTTTATAATATTTATTGTTTTAATTTAATAATCTCTATGCCTCACAGTCGACTCTATATAATGGTCATTTTAATTCAAATGTGTTTTGTAAATGGATGATAAATAAATTTTTATGGTTCATTTATGGTTCCAAAATAACAAATTGCTTAATTAAATAATGAGTAATGGTAAGGCAGTTGGATAAATCGCGAATGAGGTTCTAATGATTAGTTTTTTATGAATTTTATTCTTTTAGACTGCTGGGTGCAAAACCCTTTAAAAACCTATGCCCTATACAATTCATCTACTTTCATACCTGGGCAAATTTGTGTATTTGCTCCACCACGGCAGCAAACAGAGCTCCCACACTCTCATCTATGAGACTCTGCATGTAGTGTACCGCCTCCTCATCCGACAGGTCCAATCTGAACTTATCCTGCACCTGAAAGGACACCAGACAAGGAGAACGTCAACGTCCTAGTCTTTCCAGAAGGGGGCTTCAACACAATCAAATAGAGAATGATAAACTGGATCAAGTATAACTGAACACACCTTTTTAACGGTCTTATCAGGCTCAAGCGCGATGTCAGGAATATTGGCATCCACCATGAGGGAGAACAGGTTTAAAATGAGGTTTGAGTACCTGATAAACACACACACACACACACACCGCAAGCTATAAAACATACTTCACATTAAGACTTAAATTGCTCAGTCTACTACCTATAGACCCAGACTAAAAGAATGAAGGGAAATAAAAATACCAGTTTAATAACATGAACTTGAAAGGAAGAAGAAGAACTGTGGCTATTTTGTGTGTTATTTAGGATTTAGTTGTCTGAGATGATTCACAGATGAACATACACATACTAACATTGCTAAAAAAAAAAGGTTTAAACTGTAGATGTTGGCACCTCTAAAGCACACTATGAAAAACACCAGTCTGTCATTGTGTGTGTGTGTGTGTGTGTGTGTGTGTGTGTGTGTGTGTGTGTGTGTCCGTGCGCGGGTGCAGGAAGGTGTGTGTGTGTGTGTGTGTGTGTGTGTGTGTGTGTGTGTGTGTGTGTGTACCTGCGCAGGTGCAGGAAGGCTGTGTAACAATGTTTTCTAAGCTCCTGGTACTGTTCACTCTGCATGCCCCCCATGCCCTCTACCATTTCCTTACTCAGCTTCATTGGAGGAGGCAGTGGTTTGGGGTCCCTCCCCAAAATGTAGCCAAAATCAATATGGAACAACTTCCCTAAGGCAGGAAAGAAAGGTTCAACCATGAGCACCATCTGAATGAGCTCCATTATTTGTATGCACAATTTAAAGCTAATAAATGAAAAGGAATGAAGTAAAAAGCAAAACTCTACCGGTCTTAGTGAGAAGCAGGTTGTCCAGGTGTCTGTCTCCAACTCCGAGAATATAGGTGATGACGCAGTAGCCAGCTTTGATATAGACACAATACGCAAAAAGTCAAGTTGCAGGCCACATACTCTACAGCTGCACAGCTACTATGTTAAGCTACTTCTCATTTCTTAGGCCATTTTCATTTTCAATAATCAAAACAATGTCTCACCACAGCTCTTCACATAGGTGTCCATCACCTCAGAGCTGATGCCATAAGGTCCTTTTTCACTAGGGGCGTGTTTCCTAAAGAAACTCTGCAAGAACAGGGAGTCAGCGAATTATTTACAATGATTAAATCTGTTTTTCAAACTTCTAATGGCATTGTTTACACGTTTTTTTATATTGAAACATACAGTGTGGTTCATAAATAAGAAGGAATTTATTTGTTTATGCCTCTGCCACTAAATGATGAAGGAAATATGTTTTCTGGTTTACTTACATTTATCTCTTTCATACAAATGAGCAGCTATGACCTTAAACTCATGACCTTAAGATCCACTAAACTACCATCTCCTTGTCAACGCCCCTTTCCATCTGTCAGTCCAAAACATTTGTGATCCAGAAAAGTTCTAAGTTACAGGAAGGTCAAATGTCTGAGGGACTGGACTAGACTCTGTGGTGGGGGTATCCCCACACTGAGGTCTACTTCATGCTGCATCAAATTTGGTGTACCACGTGTCTGAAAATTCACGAACCACTGAGAGTAAAAGTGTATTTTCCCAATTTTTATATTTATAACATATTCACACTTCTGCTGCAATACACATGTTTCCAGCCAAGGTATCATGTTTTATCAGATTTTGCTCAACATAATCCTATTGGTTCACAATAAGATAACGTGCATATGGTAAATCTGGTCACACAGACATTACATAAAATGAGATCACTCCGGTCACATCCGAATGAGTGACATGCAGTTAGTTTCATGTGAAATTAGAGATATTCAGGTAGATTTAAGGGAATTTGTTCAAACAAAAAAAGTGTACAATTCTAGGAAAAAACAAACTGACAATATTTCAACTTTGCTTATATATATATTGATGCTTTATATCGATTGGTTTTCATCCACAACTACAGTAATTTAGGTTCTATTTATTGTCTTCTGACAGCCAATAGGAACATCACATTTACAAATATGAAAATCGTAGTGTTTTTACTGGTGATGGTCAGATGATCATCAAGTTATAGTGCACAATGTTACATTTATTTTAACCGTAAAATTGAACCGTATAAAACTTCAGTATTTCAATATAAATAATATTTTGTAAAAAATGACTACCATAAATAATCTCCTCTGCAGTGCACCCATTTTCAGTTCCTGATCGCTGCAGGGGAATTTCTAGAATTAATCTTGTCCTCAGTAAGTGAAACCTCATGCTCTGTGTTTCATTTCAAATCCAATGCACTTTAAAGCCAAAACAGCTAAACCTGCCACTGTCCAATAACAAACTGCGCTGAATGAGTCATAGTGTATCCGAGTGTCCAACCTGAATATTGCCTTCAGTTGCCAGAACTTCTGCCACAGGAACCGATTGTACAAACTGCATAAATCCTGGGAACGCAATCACAGCAGGGGTTAGAATGCATGAACGTACACTGCGCTCTGAAGCTGTGTGTGTGTGTGTGTGTGTGTGTGTGTGTGTGTGGTAGCACTGACCATGTTTGGTGCTGGTGGCCAGCACTTTATATGGCATCAGCTTTAAGTCCAAATTTTCTTTTCTTAGCAGCTGTGGAGAAAAATGATAAGCTTGAGGTATAGTGTAAACAATGTCTTCAGAATGAGAATGTCTGTGTGTTAGTGGGAATACTGGGAGGGATACTGCTAAATGCCGCAAATGTAAATGTATTCAATTCCATCTACCATTATTATCTTTGATTATATTTTACAAGTCAAATGATCTGCTTTGCTTTTTGCCATTAATTAAATTACATATGCCAACTGTATCACGTAGCGTGGTAGCAGGAGGCAACATGTCTCAGCATGTACATATCTCAGGAGGACTACAAGATACCTGGAAGTAGTTCACTAACACATTAAGAGCATGCATTAGGGGATTACAGTCATTAGCAAGTCCTCAAAGTATGTGAAAACAGAACAAATCTTTCCAAAACATTTTAATATGACATTTGTTTTTTGTAGATATGTCAAATAAAATAAAAAAACATAATAAATTAGCATGAACAACGAATTAGCACTTTATTCCTCTTTCAAAATGTACCGATCACAAGCAGAGGTGGGAAATAATGAAGTACCAATCCTTTTTTTTTTTTTACTGTATAAGTACTTTAAATCCCTATTTATTTTTCGTACGACTTTTCACTTTCCCCCTAATAACACTTTCACTATTACATTTTTAAATCAGACTCGGTACTTTAGTTTTAATCTATTTGGTGACATGATCAATTTTTTTTCTTCTCACTATGTGCTGTTTTCAGTCCATCAATCTGTTATCTGTCATATAAATAAAACAAGAGTATCTGCACTTCTACTCGAGTGAAGGATGTGTACTTTTGCCACATATGATCACAAGTATCACACAATGTTACTGCTGGTGATTATTTTTGATCATATTTGCCTAATGATGCCTTACATTAGGCATATGTCCCAACTATTGACAAATCTACATATATATTTGTATAGTGACATTGTTGCTCTATTATGAAACACCTCCTACACATGTATCTGCATTTCTTATTGTTTTCTATTTTGACTCTAGCTGGGTTAAATAATTGTTTAAGTGCTTTACATTCTGTAGGCACATATAAAAATGTATTCAAGGCAGAGATATCCCTCAACTGTGTGTCTTATAAGCATTTTATTAAATTAAATGAACTACTTCATGATAAAAAAAAAGGCAGTACACAATAAAGCAACATATGTACAATAGTTTCTATATGTGCTTATGGGTGTATCAGGTATATCAGACCTTGTCCATCAGTGAGATAATTTGTAAGATGAGTTGATCTTGTCGCAGGTCATCTCCATGTTTAAAGATCACAGGATAAAGTTCATTATCTTCAGTTTTAAAGATCAGCTTGGCTGGCATCAGAGCACTCTAAATACAGAAAGAAAGTACCATGTTCATTTATTTCCCAGAATCACACCAAAGCAGAATGGCTGGATGCATGTTTGTTATAGAGGGTTTACCTTGAATAGCGTGGCAGTGTCTGGTACGATGCCTCTGATGCGCACCTGGGGCTCCAGAGGGAGAGGGATGGGATCAATCTCACACAGACTCACCTTCTCATTATCAGCCAACAAAGCCTGCAGCCTCTCAGTCTGTTTTAAACACACAAACACAACTGTGTAGGGCAGATTCAAACATATCACTGGGCTAATTTACAAACATCAAGTGCCACATAATAGACAAAAATCCATTAATCCAGGTGAGGTGTCTGAGATGCGTATAGATAGGTGTGTACCTTTTTCTTGCGATTGCCACTCTCTCTCTGAACTGCCTTCATGAGCTGCACGAGTCTGTCTACAAATGTCTGCTGGGCGGCGAGCAGAGAGCGCATTACTCTCACATTCTTATCACCCTGAGAGTGAGGAAGAGAGGGAGCAAAAAAAGAGAAGAGAGAGAGGGTGATTTAATGTTTTATCTATAAGTGATTCTGTAATTTTGTCTGGAGGAAATCATCAATGCAACAAACTAGGCATAAGTGATAGAACCAAAATGTTCTGTTATGTGACTTTATGTTTTTATCATTTTTATTTATGGCATACACATCATTGTTCAAAACAAAATTCATCATTAAATTATGGCACACAAAGCTTTAAAAGTAAAACTCTTGCTTTTTTAAAAAAAAAAAAA
>MU532980.1:1050125-1114621 GCA_024362625.1 Silurus asotus
AAAAAAAAAAAAAAAAAAAAAAAAACAGTGCAGTGCCTCAAACAAGCCTAGGGTAAGAGTTGTGTGAAAGCAATATTTTAATAATAATTTAAAGCTAATATAAGTCAGCTTGATGCTTGTACTAAACCACAACATATATTATGTTTGAACATCTGTAGTATTATCTAATATTATCTAAAGCCCCAACAACTAATTGCTAAAATCTATAAAGACTTATAATGAAATTCGTTGTCAACAAAAGGGATTTTCGATTAGTTGGACTGCTGAAGTTATGTGTTAGCGTGACTGTAAAAGAACACAGCCGCTTTGGAAAATGGTGGACAGTACAGGGTCAACCGGCAGAAGGAAAAAGTGTGCATCCCAAGTCATGGGAGCATTTTATATTAAACGCAACAAAGAAAACTTTACCTGAAAGTTTTTTTTTTTTACAAATGTGTTAATACTGTTAAAATAACTGAAGATAAACAGTAAAATGAAACCTACTACTGCTACTAAAATAAAATAAAAATACACTAATTTTAATATGTTTGAAGGTTGACTCTTGTGTCACCTGTGTTCCCAAAATACAGTTAGCTCATTTACATAATATGAATAACTGGATAAAGGTAGTCATACTTGTGTTATCAGTCACAACTGCTCTAAGGAACAAAGTTGCAAGTGGAAAAAATGAGTCCACAGCTATTTGGACTGGTTTAAATATATTCTATTAACAATAAGATCTTATTTTAAAGCACTTAAACACTTGGGTACAGAATCTAATAAATGTCCCTAATATTGTTGTCCATAAACGTCTATAAATGTTGATCAGACCCAACATGTCAGAGTCAATTACAGAAGGCAGCAATTCATACTCTGTATGCAGTACATGACGATTCCTCGAGTAATTCGTCTGTCTAACTAAACGAAGCATCGAGGCAAATAATTTGCCTCAATAATTTTTTTGTATTCAAATTACTCAAGGAATCGTTTTAGCCCTGTTTCTTAGGGAAACTCTGAAAGACTGTACAGATTTCCAATGTGTAGGTTTAATCGTTTTAAAAAGTCTTTTATACCTACGTCAATCAAAAGGTTAAATGATGAATACGTGTCTTTAAGGGTATTTTTTTCCTTCACATTCTCTGTGTTTTCTTTGTTTTTTATAAATCTAATGCTCTTGTTAATGTTTTTGTTGTTTGTTGATCCGTGGTCTTGTAAAAGTCCAACTACTTACAATAAAATGTAGTTACATTTCACACATAAACTGTAGCTTGAAGTTGGAAAGAACGGTGTACTTGCAGATGAATCTGCATGTTCTGGCAAATTTCCCCTTCCTGTCACTGTATCATGTTGTTTTCCAAATAGCGTACGAGCTACAATGTGTTATATGATATCTCTGACAAAAAGAAAACCCTGTATGAAGCAGTATGATGATTATGTTGATGGTTGAATGTGTGTTTAAGTATTGCTTTGCTGTGTGGACAGATTGTGAAAACAGGAAAAGTGAAGAAAAGAAGAAAAAAAAGACTCTGTGTCCGTCTACCTTGAGTAAAGCTTGGCTGAATCTCCTCATTACATTCAGGTACATGTCGTGAGTCTTTGGGTCTCTCTGCTGTGTGTCCTGGTCCTCACACTCCACTATTACATACCTGCAGGAAAAGGTCATTTCAAGTCCCTTAAGCAACATTAACATCCGCTAGCTGCCCAAATGTGAGGACATTTTGGCACGGCTGGTCACTTCAGTGGATAAACATGCTGTTGGTTTCTATATGGTTCAGGACACAAACATGGTGATTTATACTGAAGCTCTGCTGTTGAATTCTCAAATCTGATCAGTAGGACTGTTTTGGTTAATGCTCAACAACAGCAGTTCTGCATAAATGAACCATACAAATGCAAAGGTTAGTTTAAGTTATGTTACACAGAAACAATCTACTGACCATTTGCACTACAGGATATACTACAATATATTATTCGCTTATGAGCACAGATACTCACCAGTACAAGTAATTGGCTAGTGTAGAATTCTTACAGGCACGTGATATAAGGAAGGTACACAGGTCTTGCTGCAGAACACACACGTGCACACACACACACACACACAGTTACACACCATCACAACTTTCATCATCATCATTCTCCTCCACCTCCTCCTTCGAAACTTTAGGATTCTAGGCTCTCTTACCTCCAGATTTTCTCCATCGGCTCCATCTTTGCCCTTCTGTGTGCTGGTGGGTGCTATAGCAGCAGAGGTTATCTGGGAGCTGATATAAAAACATTGTGTTAACAGTACTTTAACTTCACAAGCTCAACTGACACTTTAAATTCTTTTCCACTTTGTTAAAATATATCATTTAAATATTCATCTATAAGATTTGAGTACAACAGCAGAAAAGTATCAAAAATATCTGCATAAAGGCAGCAGTATTTTATTTGTCATTTGCAATAAAATGTATACACGTTACACTGATATTGCCAAAGATTAAATGTTCGACATTTAAACCTTGAACAACAACTAGCTCACTGTTGGGTGTAGAGCAGAGATGCCCAAACTAGGACCCGTGACCAAAGTTGGCTTGTGGTAACCTTTTATTTGGCCCACTATGCCTCATACGAGAAGAGGAAAAAAAAAGCTTGGGGATGCCAGTAACACAGGTCTTCATTTCTAATTGACCACTTAACACAACCTTTTTGTTATATACTTTATGACCCAAAAACGTTGTCAGTACCTACATCTGTAGAGCAGCAGACTTTCTGTAAACCAACACTAAACACAAACTAACTGACAAAATATTTTGTCAGCTGCAACCAAAATTTGACAAAAAACAACATTTATTACATTTAAATAGGACCAGCTTCATGTCTCTGATATCACAAGCATATGGCTGTATTGCTTAAAGCTTGAATATTGGTATTATGCATTGAACTTTTGTACCAGATGACAGGAATTGTACAGGATGACAGTTTAATTCACTTCAAGTCTGCCATCTGCAATGTTTACAGTGTTTTTATGCAAAACACTACACTACCACATCACACCCTCACTGTATCAGTGCACCCTGCATCTTCATTCTGCTTTATATACTGTATATCTATTCTGTAATCTTACACCTGTTAAGTAAATCTATCTATCTATCTATCTATCTATCTATCTATCTATCTATCTATCTATCTATCTATGATATCGAATTGTTTCTTTATCATTGTACTTTGAACTTTTAAAGTTACATTGAACTATAAAACTAAAAATAAACTGCAAACTGAACAAACAGATTACAGAGTAAAGTTTTCTATGTATTTGAAAAAAAATGAAAATGAATAAATCAGGGGAACCATGGCAACGTTTAATATAATACCATTTGTTATAATTTCATTTTGACCCTTTACAGAAAAAGGTTTGGGTATCTCCAGTGTACAGGATGTAAAAGAAGTTTACACATAAACCTACTACTTTTTTCTTTATGTTGTGTTTTGTAACTCACCTGTCCAAATCACCAAGCATGGTGCTCTCACTGAGGCCCTGACTGTCCCGCTTACTGCCAGGATCCAGACCGTTCTGGATATCGTTAAAGTTCTCATACTTCAGAGCCTGAACCAGCTGCAGCAAGTACATCAACAAATCCTATGCAAATAGAATGAATAGAGTGTATTAGAGCTGCAACAACTAATCGATAAAATCGATACTGGAATTTGTTACAAAGAATGCCGTTATCTCAGACACTTGCGGAAATGCCGGACGGTACAGGGTCAACCGGCAGCAGAAAAAAAGTAAGTCATCCAAGACATGGAAGCATTTTAGATCAAACGCAACAAAGAAAACTGTACCTGGAAGTTGCAAAGCCGAGCTCGTGTGACATTAAAGTACGCAAAAAAACAACAACACTGGTGTCACGGATGAGAGTAAAACATCAGCACGGTGAGCAAAAACGGTATAATCCTTATGGAAAAATTTACAGTTTAAAGAAGTGCTACTGTGTAAACTGTTTGTTTGCTAAGTTCGGGACAGTCGCATTGGATCTGTTCTGTCGTGAGCGAATTATTATGCATTTGTACACCAATGCATATTTTTTCTTTCTTTCTTTCTTTCTTTTTAAATCAGGTCTGTTAATTGCTGCGTTTCTCCATACCGTTCTTTTTTATATAGCATTTGTCTACTACTACAATATATATACATTTAATTATTATACAAAATTGTATTAATCATATATTCTAGATCAGGGGTCACCAACATGGTCACCAACATGGACCAACCAGGTCACCCACAAGGACCACATGAGTCGCCTGCGGGCCTTTTCTAAAAATAGCTCACCATAGCGCCACTTCCCAGTCAGCTGCATCTCGTTTTTTTGTTGCTATTCTTTTTTAAATCACACTTGCATTGGTGTGAATTTAAAAATGACAATATTAAGATATACAGGGAGTGCAGAATTATTAGGCAAATGAGTATTTTGACTACATCATCCTCGTTATGCATGTTGTCTTACTCCAAGCTGTATAGGCTGGAAAGCCTACTACCAATGAAGCATATTAGGTGATGTGCATCTCTGTAATGAGAAGGGGTGTGGTCTAATGACATCAACACCCTATATCAGGTGTGCATAATTATTAGGCAACTTCCTTTCCTTTGGCAAAATGGGTCAAAAGAAGGACTTGACAGGCTCAGAAAAGTCAAAAATAGTGAGATATATTGCAGAGGGATGCAGCAGTCTTAAAATAGCCAAGCTTCTGAAGCGTGATCATCGAACAATCAAGCGTTTCATTCAAAATACTCAACAGGGTCGCAAGAAGCGTGTGGAAAAACCAAGGCGCAAAAGAACTGCCCGTGAACTGAGAAAAGTCAAGCGTGCAGCTGCCAAGATGCCACTTGCCACCAGTTTGGCCATATTTCAGAGCTGCAACATCACTGGAGTGCCCAAAAGCACAAGGTGTGCAATACTCAGAGACATGGCCAAGGTAAGAAAGCCAGAAAGTCGACCACCACTGAACAAGACACACAAGCTGAAACATCAAGACTGGGCCAAGAAATATCTAAAGACTGATTTTTCTAAGGTTTTATGGACTGATAAAATGAGAGTGAGTCTTGATGGGCCAGATGGATGGGCCCGTGGCTGGATTGGTAAAGGGCAGAGAGCTCCAGTCCGACTCAGACGCCAGCAAGGTGGAGGTGGAGTACTGGTTTGGGCTGGTATCATCAAAGATGAGCTTGTGGGGCCTTTTCGGGTTGAGGATGGAGTCAAGCTAAACTCCCAGTCCTACTGCCAGTTTCTGGAAGACACCTTCTTCAAGCAGTGGTACAGGAAGAAGTCTGCATCCTTCAAGAAAAACATGATTTTCATGCAGGACAATGCTCCATCACACACGTCCAAGTACTCCACAGCGTGGCTGGCAAGAAAGGGTATAAAAGAAGAAAATCTAATGATATGGCCTCCTTGTTCACCTGATCTGAACCCCATTGAGAACCTGTGGTCCATCATCAAATGTGCGATTTACAAGGAGGGAAAACAGTACACCTCTCTGAACAGTGTCTGGGAGGCTGTGGTTGCTGCTGCACGCAATGTTGATGGTGAACAGATCAAAACACCGACAGAATCCATGGATGGCAGGCTTTTGAGTGTCCTTGCAAAGAAAGGTGGCTATATTGGTCACTGATTTGTTTTTGTTTGGTTTTTGAATGTCAGAAATGTATATTTGTGAATGTTGAGATGTTATATTGGTTTCACTGGTAAAAATAAATAATTGAAATGGGTATAAATTTGTTTTTTGTTAAGTTGCCTAATAATTATGCACAGTAATAGTCACCTGCACACACAGATATCCCCCTAAAATAGCTAAAACTAAAAACTACTTCCAAAAATATTCAGCTTTGATATTAATGAGTTTTTTGTGTTCATTGAGAACATGGTTGTTGTTCAAATTAAATCCTCAAATAAAATTAATCCTCAAAAATACAACTTGCCTAATAATTCTGCACTCCCTGTAGATTACTAGATATAGATGAATATCATTAAGTATTAATAACTTATAATTAAAGGTAAATTAAATATGCATATCACATATAACACACTTGCAGGACAGCGCAATGTATCCTCTGATGAGCTCACAGATGGCCATGATTGGCGAGTGTCACTGTGATTGACAGGGAAGCAATAGTATCCCATCATTCCTAGCCAGTGATAATACATTTTGCTTATAAGACTGCTGCGCACAAATGGCTGTGGTAGATCTTTGCATTTTCTGACAACACTTTTCACAATAAAGTGCATATAGACTACATATTAAATCATTTAAATTAATTCAATTAATTCTTCCTTGTTCCTACCACATCAGAATTATTTTATAGACATGAACAGTGCCTTTTTTTAAAAACTGTGAGTACATATAATTATCTACACCAGTGTAGAATATTGTACAGATACTTATGGCTGCATACTTCTTTATATATATATTTTTTTACAATATTGCCATCATGCATCTTAGCAAATCACATCAATTCTATTTTGATCTCAGGACATAAATATTAAATTCTCTATTATATAAGCAACCTAAACTTAAGCTCCTAAATACTCTGATCCTATGCAGCATCCATCTATCATTAGAAGTTCACCTCATCATCAGCCTGCTGTAGACGAGCCACAGCATAGCGTCTGACTGTGGGGTTGGTGAATTGGGATGAGAGCAGCTCCAGTGAGTCCTCCACATCCATAGGTCTCCATTTCCCCAGCAGCTCCAGCGCCTGCTTTGCCTCCTGTGGCAATGCCCAGTTCACACACTTCAGGAACTTAGTCAGGGCCTATGAAACAGCACAGACAAAAGACATGATGAGTGCAGTTTAATATATAATTATTACAGAAATTGTTTATTGATTTATTTATACCATCTGAACTAGATATATGTAAACCTATGCATTGAAGGTAATAATACCTTATACAATAATAATACAATAATGTGCCTTCGTGCATGAACTGTTCAAAATAAGCGTGAGAAGAAAACATTTGGAAACACGATCATCACAAACAGACCTTTTCCTGAGTGGTGAGGTAATATCTGAACTTCCACACCAGGTCTTGCTCTTCAGAGGTCAGCTGCTTGGTGGGAGGATAGCTGACAATGATCTGCAATCACACAAACACTGCAGTAAAATCTCTGACCCGCTCATTATTCACACCCATACACCCACTTATTCCAAGAGCTCTCTGCCTCACTCACATTGAGCTGGTCCCTGGTGGCAGCATTGGGCTTCAGGTCATGGTCAGATGGTCCACTCCGCAGACTTCGAGCCAGTTTGTGGTGTTTGCTCTCCACCAGGTTTTCCTAAAATACAGAACAATGTAGGTATTAATCAGATAGGCCTGACAAAATGATCTGTCTGGGGTTATGATTAGAAAAATATAATAAAATGTTTCATCAGTAGATATTGTTATGTACGAAACAGATATGTACAACAATATTAAGTACACTTTTGTCAATGCTCTACACAATTCATCACTCACCATGCACATTTGAGGATCAGGGACTTTAACAATGTCTGAACTGGTTAATAGAGCAGAAGCTTCATCTCCATCCTGCACAAACAAGGAAGAATACTGTGTTAAATAACCAGGATGCAATTCCAGACCATAATAGATTGTTCATTACAAAATGGACAATTAAGATTGTAGTTTGAATATGCTGGCTATACACAAATCCATTAAATATCTATTAAATCCACACACAGTCTTTGGGCAGATGCCTACATACCTTTTCATAGTAAACTATGCTGTATTCTTTCTCTCCACTCTTAACTCGGGGAAATTCCACCATAAGGTACATGAAGTTGGAACTACGTTTCTCACTCTGTAGAGAAGATGGACTTTTACATCAACAGTAACAAATACCTCACTCAAATGTTCTGGAAATTCATGACACATTATAGGATGGTCAGTTTGTTTAAAGTTGGTCTAGGATAAAATTAAATAAATAAAAATACCTATACAAATGTCTTTAAAAATGCCATATATGAAGAAAAAAAAAATCAAATAAAATGTACAGTAGTTAATCAGGAAAAAATATATCCAGTGTCGAACATTTGATTCTTAAATCTCAAGAAGTGTCAACCTCAGAAAACTATTTATCTTGAAATGCTCTTATATAATATATAAGAATATGAATATATACAGTAGAGACCAAAAGTTTGGACACACCTTCTCATTCAAAGATTTTTCTTTATTTTCATGACTATGAAAATTGTAGATTCACACTGAAGGCATCAAAACTATGAATGAACACATGTGGAATTATATATGGAATTATATACATAACAAAAAAGTGTGAAACAACTGAAAACCAAGAAGGAGAGTGATGGGGTGCTGCGCCAGATGACCTGGACAAGTGGCAAGCATCTCTCGGGGAACTCCTTCAAGACTGTTGGAAGACTATTTCAGGTGACTACCTCTTGAAGCTCATCAAGAGAATGCCAAGAGTGTGCAAAGCAGTAATCAAAGCAAAAGGTGGCTACTTTGAAGAACCTAGAATATGACATTTTTCAGTTGTTTCACACTTTTTTGTTATGTATATAATTCCATATATAATTCCACATGTGTTCATTCATAGTTTTGATGCCTTCAGTGTGAATCTACAATTTTCATAGTCATGAAAACTCTTTGAATGAGAAGGTGTCCAAACTTTTGGACACTTTTGGTACTGTATATTTATGAATATATTATATACAGAATATTATATACAGAATATACTGTATATTTATGAATATGAAAACAACACATTTACCTGAAATGAAATGTTTCTAATTTGTATGTATATCAAGCAAGAGTTATAGCATTTTAAAATCTATACACACTAAAGAATGAATAGGGAGAAATTCTTTATCATCTAATATTTTCATCTAAAAAACATTCGTACATTGTATTAAAAAATAGGTTCACTATGAACATTTTCAGTGGGAAATTACTCATCATAAAGGATATCATTCAGAACAAGCTTATTAAGTAACCTAAAATATTTCCATGTGATTTTGGTAAAATATTAGTATATTCCTGGCAGAAAAGAAAAGCAATCCAGCAGGTCATCCCAGACCACCACACATATACACTTACACTTCCATCACCTGTGAGCTACATTTGCATTGTAGTTCCAATGCAAAGCAAAAGAAAACTTTAAACACTGACTGATTACATTCGAAGTCAAGGACAAGGACAAAAGATTGTGTGACTTCAAACCTGGTAACGCACTAAAGAGCTGAATGTGGTGTGTATGAACAGGATGATCACTCAGCTTAACCCTGCAATTATGTTTTTTGACTGACACTCATCTTACCTCATTGATCATCTCAATCTCTCTGAATGTCAACCGATCCAGCCAGTCCACCTTCACCATGTGACCCTGACGATGAGCCTTTGTCAACTAGAGCGAGAAAGAGACAGGACAAGAGAGAGGAAGATGGAGTATGTTAATAAGAAACAGTAAGTAAGTAACGTAGGGGATCCATGTACTGCTGTGCATTAACACCAAGCCAAACATCAGCGTGTCAGCCAAAGGTAGCGTTGTGTACATGTTCACAAGTAAAACACACAGTGGGTGGTGAGTATGAGGTAATCACACATTACAAATGTTCCCATCACTCACGTTTAGGCAGTTAGTGAACTGCACTATTACTAAAGTGCACAACAGCCATGTAGCCAGTAGGTTATGCTCGATTGTATAGTAACTGCAGATTAATTCACATCAGTGTTTGACATTAGATTTTGGTTAGGTGACCTTACAACAAAGAAACATTGGTTTCTTAAAAAGCTGGTTCAAATCTCTTTACCAAGTAACATTCTAATGTAATAATATCACATGTAACCTTTTTCTATCAATCAGGCACTGATCCTATAGTTGTACCTAATCTGGAACTGTCCTGTACATTTCCACCAGAAATGGGCAGTGCCTACTTTTTTTGTTACCACGGCAAGTAGAAAAACTAAAAATCTTTGTATGACCCCCCATTGAAGTAATACATGAACAGATGAGGAGATTTTGGATTTATGCATGAGATATATTAGCTAAATGTAATATTGCATGCAGGACTCAATAGTCTGAGGAAGCTCAAAGGTTCAGTTGCACATTTCTTGCAATATACTTTTCTCGCAAACTTCTTCCTTCCCCTTAAACCTTATTATTTTACCTTGACAAAGGCAGAATAATGTTAGCTCTAATGATCTTCTTTCTGTTAGAATTATTATTTTTTTGTTAAGAGAGCCTTAAAGCCTTTTGTCAATGTGACCTTGGCCTACCCTTTTCCTCTGTTACTTTAGTACAAAGTCACTAAAAGTCAATAAGTCACAAGAAATTGAAGGAAATTAGAGACCTTAAAAAAAACTAATAATTACCAAAGAAAACTAATTCTAGCGTTCATCTGTCTCTAGTTAGTAGCTAAAATATGGTAGCGCTAGCTAATGGGAAGGAATTTGCAAATTATTGTAAAAAAAAAAAAAAAAAAAACTCTATTAAAAAAGTACATTTATATAAAAAAAAAAAAAAAAAGGAATTCAGTCATTTCTCTGTTTTCACCAAACCAACTTGGTCTAGGAGCAAGTGTTTTTTTCTGTTGATTAACTGACAAAAGATAAATGAATTTGACAGTCTGTCTCCATGTGAGAAGTTAGAAGAGAATAAAAAAAACAAAAACCAAACACATCCTGTTTACACGCGCAGCAAATTATCACATTCTTTCAACCACACAGAGTTTATTTACAGACAAACACATTCAGCATTCCTGCCCTTTTATACTCACATCACTAAGTAGCTCCAGATCAGGACCCTGGAACAGATAGTAGTTAAAAATGTCCTTTAACCACCCCCCCACCAACCCACACACACACACACACACACACACACACACACACACACACACACACACACACACACACACACACACACACTTTCACCCTCCTTTCATGCTGATAACACTAGAAAACTTTTTTCTCCATCTCGCTGTTCATTGTTCTCATTGTTTTGTATTATTTTAGTGCATCCTTCTTCTCACCTTAGCCAACCTGCCCATTTGATCCTCAGCCAGAGTGCTGCTGGTCCTGCCCGGTGTTGATGTAGACTCCGAACCATCACCCTCCACCCCTGGCCACACCTTTAAGTCATGCATGCCCTGCCGGAACATTCTGTATCAAAGAAAAAAACCCATGGAATAACAGGATGGAAAGATAATGTAAATGAGCATACACTATTGTTAAAACCACTGCACAGATCTAGTGAAGCTAATCAAAAGCCCCTCACCCATATTTTCCAAAGAGGGTGACTGTGGTGCCCCCTACAGGAGTGGCTCGTCCCGGCCCATAAACATCCCACACAGTCAGAGCTACCTGAGCATTCTGGGGCAGGTCAGGATACTTCACCGGCAACCTCAACCACTCGTTCCAACTACAAATAAACATCCCGTGTTCAAGTGAAATCAGCAGGTTATAATGTTTAACACCAGTGTTATAAAACAAGTAAACCGATTTGCGATAGAGCAATGTAATGAGATTCTAAACTGATTTATTTTAAGACGAACACTTTTCTATCAATACATCACTTCCCAGAAGAAAAAAATCCCGGCATTGAAAGGTCAAAATACAACAAAATATTTTTTACAGTCGACACAAACTTGAAATGTTTATGTTCATAAGAGCAGGAAAATTTCAAAACTAGGCTGAAGATATACAGAATCCCAATGAACTTTCATTATACTCACTTCCAGCGGGTACTGAAAGCTTTATAGGATGTACGAACGGGCAGCGCCAGTGGTTTCCCCTCTGCAAACACCTGGCAGGTAACATACAGATCTGAGCAGTTTTCCTGGTAAAGTCCAGAGAATCGCAGCATCGGGTCTTCAAGCAGAGCCTTGTAGCTTTTCTGTTCCCGCTTGCCTTCCAAACTACCTCTGTGAAGGGCAAAAAAATATATGTTTTTAAATTAGTTTTCACCATTACTTCCCAGACCAGGATTTGTTTACCACCAGGAGCCTCCAAACTTTTTTTCTGTGAGGGCCACATAATATTTACTTTCTTTAATGGGCATTCAGGTCGGTCTGTAACAGAATATTATACGGGCCTAATTGACTACCAGTTTTACTGTGGAGATTTTATTATGAATTTAAATTTATTTATTATCTCTCCTAATGCTAGATTCGTTTATTTTGTTATGCAGAATGATGAGCGTTACTTTTTACAAATTAGCATTAAGTTTCAAGATTCTATTCAATATAATGAATAAGATCATATTTATTGCTATTAAAATGAAAATATTAACTTACATATGCATATAGTTGGTAGGTGAATACAACAAATAATTAAGCAACGTTATTAAATAGAGGTCGACCGAGTGTGGATTTTACCGCTACCAATAGCTGGGTTGGATTGTACTTGCCAATGACCAATTAATAACCAGATTGAAATCGATAATAGATAAAAAAAAAATAAAAACATAATTTTGCATGAAAATAGAGCAAAACTTTATTACAAAAAAAATTATACCCTGAATTATAAAAATGTGCTAAATAAAAATTATGCAAATTCATATGAATGCATTCATTGATAAATTATGAATAAATATATACGGTAAAACCCCGTTGTACGAGCAACCTATAGTACGAGCAAACGGAGATACGAGCAAACTCGCTTGCAAAATTTTAACCTGTTTTACGAGCAAATTTTAAAGGCACAAGCAAACCCACGCTGCAGGTTCCCCGTTTTCGGCGGAGGGTCGCATCAGTCCCTTAGTTGATGACGTATCACTCGGTCGATCTCGTTGTTCAGTGCAGCAAAAACTTAACTTTTTGTTTTATATTTTTATTTCACTAGAAATCTTGAAAAATGTCAAGAAAACCATTGACTGTGCTGTGAAAACGAAAGTAAATAGAATTACCATGGAAACCATAAAGTTTAAGAGCATGGTGCGTCTCACACTCGCAATCAACCACTACCACATGTGTAAGTGTTAAATTATGCTTACATTACAGTAATTTGCGGTGTATCTGTTCGTTAAAATAGGCTACAAATACTTTTTAAGTGCAGAAATAAGCGATCGAATGAGATCTCAGAACGGATTAAATCACTTATACATTCATTCTTATGGGGAAAATGAGTTTGAACATACGAGCAATTTCCAAGAACGAATTATGCTCGTACAACGGGGTTTTACTGTATAATATAACTCTCTCTGTGCAGCACGTAGTATCGCGTAAAAAAAAACAAAAAAACCAGCATGTAAAGTCGGTGATTCGCCTCTAGAGGCTGCTCCCATAATGACAGAGCACTGGAAACCGGAAAAACTATCGTTATGTTTTTTTCCGATAGTTTCAGTTTCATCTCTAATTCAACCTCTATTAATAACTAATTCAAATTGAAGATTGTAATCCAACCTTTATGATCAAATACAGATATGAGTTAAACATTTTAAATTTAATTTAATGCAGGATTTCGTTTGGTGGCCCTGGTTTACCAGTTACTGGTTTAGGATTTAATTTGGGGGCCCTGGTTTAGGATTTAGTTTAGGGGCCCTGGTTTACCAGTTACTGGTTTGGGATTTAATTTGGGGGCCCTGGTTTAGGATTTAGTTTAGGGGCCCTGGTTTACCAGTTACTGGTTTAGGATTTAATTTGGGGGCCCTGGTTTAGGATTTAGTTTAGGGGCCCTGGTTTACCAGTTACTGGTTTGGGATTTAATTTGGGGGCCCTGGTTTAGGATTTAGTTTAGGGGCCCTGGTTTAACAGTTACTGGTTTAGGATTTAATTTGGGGGCCCTGGTTTAGGATTTAGTTTAGGGGCCCTGGTTTACCAGTAACTGATTTGGGATTTAGTTTGGGGGCCCTGGTTTACTGGTTTAGGATTTAGTTTGGGGGCTCTGGTTTACCAGTTACTGGTTTACTGGTTTAAAATTTAGTTTGAGGGCCCTGATTTACCAGTTACTGGTTCAGGATTTAGTTTGGGGGCCCTGGTTTACTGGTTTAAGATTTAGTTTGGGGGCCCTGGTTTACCAGTTACTGGTTTTAATGTTTAGTTTGGGGCCCTGGTGCGTTTGATGCTTTGGTTAATATTTAAAAACTATTTGAAAATCATCAAAACAACTGCACTGCATGTGATGGCATTTTTCCCTGAATTACGGGGAACATTAATACTCAATAACAATAATAACAGTTTGGATGAACTTGAGTATTCTGAGAATTGTGAAAGATAATTTAAAAAAAATCAGTAGTGAAGAAATGAAATCTAACTTCCAGACCTTCTGTGGTGAAAAACATCACTACAGGTCCACTGGGTGTAGTGTTGTCTAAAAGGAAAGGACAGATCTGTCCATCTGTCTTCTCAACAACCTCGAGAATATTGATAGTGGGCAGTGACAGAGCGGCTTTTCCTCGTTACATCTTGGACTTTAATGGTCGCTCATGAGCGATTAATACCTCGTGCATGATTATTTACAGGCGCCCTGAGATCAGACTAACGCAATGAAAACACGCAATCAGACCGTTTGGCGGAACCGTGACGTTATTCGTGATCACAATAATTTATGACCCTTGATTAAGGAATGATCGTGAAAGCTGGAATGACGTCGGTGCAAAGAAAAAAAAGGTGGTGAGCTGAAGTGTTTATTCCAGGAGGAGAGTCACAAAGAGTTTGTTCACCTGACAGTCACGTGGGTTGTCATGCTGCAACCACTGCAGTCACACAGACCAGGGGCCCTGACCGACCCACACCACACTGTCATTCAGTAAAGGACCATTAAAGAGAATGCATACTTTTCATTCTCATTCCTATTTTACTGTAATGTCTGTTGGTCTCCATGGTGTTTTATTACAATTAATAAAAATATGAAAATGACCATTTCCGCTTATTCCAATGGCATTGTTTTCTCCATATGCATCGATAAATGAAGCTCACACTGATGTTACATTACAGTGAATTGAGCTCCATTTCTATTTATGTGATTAAATGAAAGAATTAAATAAAATCATACATATAACAGTAACAGTATGCACGTTATTTAGAGAGGTAAATCAACACAATCATAAAGGAAATATCGCATCAATACAGGAATGGGGATGTTAAACCTTTACAAAAGTTTTAACAAGGTTAAATGTATATTTAATGTATGCATTTATTAATTATTTTACTATCATATCACTGCACTGATATCAAAACAATGACTAAGAAAAAAAAAAAAAAAGTACTCACATTTTCAGTCGGACATTTATATCCAGGTCGCAACTGTAAACATAATTAAACTTGTCCGTGTCCATCTCTAGCCACTTCTACAAATATAAAAATAACAATAATACTAAAACACGCAGCAGTGTGAAGACTGTACAGGAACAGAAGTGTCAAAGCAGCAGGCCTGGTCTGAGAAAGCCCCCTGCACTGAGGGTGGCTTCCTCCTTAAAGGAAGAAACTGCTCTATTTATTTCTATAAAAATCCCACACTGCACACAAACTGGTTTATTAACAACTAATCACTGCGGTGACAGAAGTCGAGAGTGGATTTCTCTATGTATCTCCATAATGCCGAACAAAACACAACACAATCATGTAACAAGGCATAAGCAATCGATACCAATCTTTCCATCGGAGGCCGTCGCACTATGCAATCGGGCACATCGGTGACTATTTCTTCTGTCTGGAGAGCCCCTAGTCGCTTCCTGCTTGGTTCATGGACGGAAGGTTAATTGGGACAAATGTATCCAGCGTTTCCGTTAATAGTATTGTAAACACTTTACCATTGAGTGGATCCGTCATGTAATATAATACATATGATATATTATAAAAGTATTAAAATAAGTATAAATCTGTAGATTAAGAGATAAAGTAGTAAAGAAAAAAATATTTTTTCATGTTGCTAGTTCCTTATGTTATTGAATTTTTATTGTATTATTTCACACACCATTTATTTAATTATAGAAGTATTTGGATTATTATTGCACATATTATACACTATATTACATTCCCCAATTTGCTCTTATATTTCCCTCCACTATTCTGGGAGGATGTTTCATTAGATTTTGGGTGTGTTGTGGACATTTGTATTTATCGGCCGCAAGTGTGTAAGTGAAGTCAGGTAATGATGTAGGTGAGATGAGGAGGCCTGGGGTACACTCAGTGTTCCAATTGATCACAAAGGTGTTCAGTAGGGATGTGATCAGAGATCTATAGCAGGCCACTCAAGATCTTCCTCTCCAAACCATATCTTTATGGAGCTCGATTTATGCACATGGTCATTGCAATGCTGGAACTGAAATACAAGTGATTGGAAATATTTATTATACTGCATCCACAGACATTTTATACAATTGCGTGCCTCCAGCTTTGTGGTAACAGTTTGGAGAAGAAACACATAGGGCATGGAAGATCAAGTGTCCCAATACTTTAGTCCATATAGTGTATTTATATCAGTTATATTAACAACATTTATATTGTATAATAATAACAAATACATTTCAAATTGAATTAAAGTAAGATTGGACATTTAAATCATACGTAAATAGTTTCCTATATTATTCAATCATTTTCCACAGGAAACTTTAACTTTGTTTATCTGGGTAATAGTAGATCTAATTAACCTTATTTAATTAAACTGATCAGTGTTTAATACTATCAACTTTTTTATTTTTATTTTTATTTTTTTGAAAGCACTGGTTAAATAAATTGAAGAGCTGGATTTGTATTGTGTAACCAAAAAGGAATGTGCAATTATTTAATAAATGTTCTCCTTCATAAGTGTGGAAAACCTCAGTCGTGTTTACACAGGCAAACACAGCATCATTATAATCATTATTTTTATTATTATAATTACCATGTACTTTCATTGCAGGGTAAAAACAAGGAGCAAGCCAATAAAACCAGCAAATAAAATCCAGTGTTCTTTCATTTAATTCACATTAAAACCATCCTGGTTTCAGTCTCACTGGTGACCAAACTGCAGCTGTGGAACTTCTCTTTTCTGTTTTGCCAGCAGTTATGCACATAATATGGTGAATGAGTCAGTCTTCATACCAGCCTAACACCTCAGTCCATTACACACTCCACTCAGTGTTAAAGAGCTGTTTAAGAGGACAAGCCCCATTGCTCTCCCACTGTGTGCTCCACACACTCACAGTAGAAGCCTTTCTACTTTACACAAACTCAAATTCCAGGGCCACTGGACAAGACACAACAACTACAGGGTCAAGCCAAGGTGTGTGTAAGCATCAGTGTCCAGTGGTTAGACATTCAGCAGATGAATGCAGGTCATTTTTTAGCGCTTTGAATGACCTGCTTCAACATGGTCTAAATAATCTAATATGTATGAAATAATTGAATTGACTTAAACATAGGGTTTAGGTTTGAGACGATGTATCTAAAGTGATAAGTGAAGAAGACTACAAAAAATTCCAAACCCTATATAACCTTTCATGGGCCTGTAAAACCATAATTGCCAGTCCCACAAATTCTATGGCAGTCCCATTCTAATTCCAATGCACACATCTATATTAAAGCACTTTCTAGGGCACTGTCTCTGATAATTTGCATTATACTGCAAGACAAGTAGACACACAGCATGTACCTATTCACAGTAATGTGGTGTGAAGTTTGAACAGAAGTGTGTCAACGCATAGAGCCAGGAGGTATCAGTGGTGGACACATCAGTGGTGGACACTAATAAAGTACTGTAAATGTAATTTGTTACTGTATTACAGTTTTTCTCAAATGCTAAAACACAAAAGCCAACCCTTTAAACCAAATGACCAGTTGTCTAAACACATTAACTAAATCTAGCCATCATTTTCCAATATCATAAACACATTTCACATGAAAACACAATTCACAAAACACAATCCTCCGTTCTCATAAATCTTAACACATTTTTCTTTGCTAAAACACAAGTTGCAAAAGAACTCTGCTCATATTCTCAAATGAAAGCTCATGTGATGCAAAATGCTTGCCACAGTCGGCAATATTTGAACACAATGAACACACCTGGCGTCATTCATTACACACAACGACTCAAAATTGAAGACACTTGTTGCTAATGCTGTGACCACATGTACAAAAGCAAGTTCAGAGTTTGCTGAAGATTCCAAACAAACACAATGGATGAAGGCAGAGTCAGGGGAAAAGGAATTCAAGTCAGAGGAGGGAGAAGAGCTGGCCATGGAAGAAGAGGAGCAGGCCAACGAGGAAGAGGAGTTCGAATCAATGGAGGAAGAGGAGCAGGCCAACGAGAAAGAGGAGTTCAAATCAGAGAAGGAAGAGGAGTAGGCCAACGAGAAAGAGGAGTTCAAATCAGAGGAGGAAGAGGAGCAGGCCAACAAGGGAGAGGAGAAGGTCCAGGAAGGAGAGCAAGACAACCTCGCACCATCATTACGCACGAGATGTGAGCAACAGTCATTGACCATGTCATTGTCCATGGCATGACGATGGCTGAAGCAGGACTACGAGTCTGTCCAAACCTGAGTAGGTTCACAGTGGCCACCATTATCAGGGCATTCAGACAACACAACAGGTATTGTACTCTATTGCTTTCTTTGCCACAATACAATTTTAGAAGCCTGTGAAAGTAGTTTATTGGTTTCAAATCAGTTGTTACTGTATTGTAAAACTGACAACACGTGTTTCTTTCTTTAGAGTTGAAAGAATGCCACATAGAGGTGGGAGGGTTGCCATATTTACAGCAGCACAAGAAACCCTCATTGTGGATATGCTTCGTGAGAACAACCTCATCAGACTCCAGACTTGCCGATAATGTCAACTTTGAGAGCATTGATGATGTCAGCTTGGCCAAAATAGACCGAGTTGTGCAGTTCTAATCATGGAGATGGAAGGTTTATGAGAGACAACCATACACTAGAGAGGACCTCCTAAGGGCTGGCCTGTGTTGACATCCCAGTGGAGGCCTTCCAAGGATGGATTCGCCATTCCAGGGCGTTTTTCCCGCGGTGCCTGGCAAGAGACAATATAGCCTGCGATGTGGATGAGGTGATGTGGCCCGATGCAGCTCAGCGACATGATGCCGCACAGTGATTGTGGTGTGTGTGTGGTGTGAATAAAGTAAATAAAAAAACATTATACCCTGATCATGTTTTCAAGAGTACTGTTGTGTGCAATAGATTCTGTTTTTGCATTGAGTTGTGTTACAGTAGTGTACATGCAAAATTTACTATAGATTTATACTCTTCATATGAAGCTCTCAAATCTAAATGCCTAATTCTCTGCAGAGATCTAAGAACATCCATTACTGTAAAGTTTCAAAAATATGCATTGGCAGTTATGAAACAAAGAACCTTCTCACAAATTGACCATTGTGTTTTCAATTGTTTTGCTGTAGTGTGTAATGATGTGTATAGGGTTTACATTTTTAAAAGCTTCGAGCTGCTCTTTTGGTGTGAAAGTTTAAGTTCTAAAGTGAGAAGGTGTGGTTGTGTTTATGTAGCTTTAGAAAAGGGTGTTGTGTTTAGACATTGGGGAACATGTAGGAAACGTTTGTGAAATGTTTTTTAGCATTTGAGAAAAACTGTAAATAAGCTTTTTCATGTATCTGTATTTCCATTTGGGGAGACTTTTACTTTAACTTCACAACATTTCATAGTCAAATATCTTTTTACTCACATACATTTTGTGAAATCAGTTGTTCTTTTTTATTTATGAGTGAAAAAAATAAAAATGGTCGATCAGGCAGTAAGTCACGTATCAGGGTAGAGCGCACGCTATGTTTTGAACTTGTTTTGATTGAAACTTGGTGGTATCTACTGAGCACGAACAAACTGTACAGTTCAGCATCAGTTCAGCAGCAAGCAGAATATTTAGAGAGGAATAAATGATGCAAGAAAACTTCTGACTCGAACTTGCCACAGCACCTGTGGTCTTATTTGCACAATTTCTTTTTAAGCAGTTGAAAAGAAGGTTTTGGGCTCCTGATAATTTGTATATATATTAGTCAGTGTTTAAATCATTAATATCAGTATATTTATGGTTGTTGTGTTAAGAATAACATTAGAGTCTTTTCACATAAACTTAGTTGAATAAAAGTCTTGTGATTAAAATGCTAAAAGGAACATTATAGCCATAATAAATAATAAAAGAAATTGCATTTAAAGGCTTTTGTAGTATTTTATGTAGAAAGTTTAAAGAGAGCACCTTTTATTGGAGTAATATTTTACCTACTGTATCTCCTTTTTAATTCAATTACATTTATGGCATTTGGCAGATACCATTATCCAGAGCGTATTACATCTGAGTAGGGGAGAGTTAACGGCCTTACTCAAGGCAGCAGTGGCAGTTTGGTGGTGGTGGGATTTGAACTAGTGACCTCCAAAGTCCAATGCCTTAACCACTGAGTTACAACCTCTATGGTAACAAGTACATTGTTTGTGTATTTCACCCACCACTAATGCCCACTGTTAAAAACCCTATACAAATAAAAGTACATTTAATTGAATCATTGCAAGTAAGCATAATTACTAATATGAAAACAGGACTGATATTTTCCATGTAGAATTTAAGAAACACCTAAACCTTCTGTTGAGGACAAGAAGGTGGACAGAAGAATTGGCTGGATACACTGGTATAAGAACTGTGGACTTGCGAGAAGCTTCTGCAAATACATTGGTTTGGCATAATGATTAATATTAAACGTGTCAGCACAACTTAATATTATTAGCGAACGACAGTAAAATGGTGCTTGATTTACATTACAGTTAACTCAGCAAATATCTTTATTCATTGAAGCCTTCTTTAATTTTAGTGGTCTAAAGATTTATTATATCCCTCGGAAACAATTCTATAATGTGCACGCAAGAAGGTACTAGATGCTTTTGAGTTCCTCAGAGATGCTGATAGGCAGTAGTGAGTCACTCTGCCCGAACTGTGGCGTGTGTCTCAGCCATTGAGTAGCAGCACCACATGCATGACACAACACAGCTTTCAACACCTCTCAAACTACCATGGAGTAACAGAGGCTTGAATTCTCCAATAAGAATTGTGGGGCCTGAGGGACATTTAAAAACATTATTTCTCTTATTGCAATTCTGTAAAGGGGATGAGAGATGAGCTAATGTGAGGGTGAGTATGTAATGTTTGGTTCTGGTTCAAAGAGTATTACCTTCTTTGCATCCTAGTCAGAGCTTTTTATCACGCACAGACAGGCATTTGCTTTTGTGAAAGAAACGCATCCGTGGCATTCAGTGTGTAGCTTGACATGAGAAAGTTCTTCATATTAACATATAATAGTTAATATAACAAAATATTAACCATTTAATATCTACAATACAGCAATAGAATAAGCATTTTATTTGAACAAAGGCATGCACACTGACACACACCTACAGCTGAGGTGCAATAAATGTCTAATACTTTCTTTATGGGTTTCCTTCTCTCAAACACTAAAGATTCAGCTGGACCAAACACATGTTAGCCTGCAGAATGGAGCAATGTCAATGACATCATCAGTATGAGCTAAGACTGAGGAAGCAGTTGAGGGTCAGTGCATCCTCCAGCCATGGAGTTAGCCATGTATGTTTGTGTGTAAGTAACCATCGCGACAGAGGCAACCATTTGTGGATTGATGTTGTTGCTGTGAAGTTGACCACCCCCAGGAGCATTATATAGAGATACTGAATCACCGTGCTTTGACCAGCCAGGTGACAAGTATATTAGGTGTTAATTTATGTTGATGTAATGGTATAAAATGGGCATAAGCAGGGTAGTCAATGACCATCACTTTTTTTTTCCTTCTCTCTTGCCTTCTTTCTCACCTCTCCTCTTGGTTTCACCTCACCCTCCTTCCTTCACGTAGTCATTTTGTATGTCAGTATTTTGTTTTTCAAGGTCATGCCCAGTGGAGCGGAGAATGGCAAATCGCTGGAGAAACGGACAGAATGGTGCCAAGCCACAGCTTTTTTTCCTCTTCAACCCAATGGCTTCCCCTCCCACTGCTGCTGTACCTCAAGCTCATATAAGTGTGGGGGGTATAAATGGAGGTACGAAAACAGGGAGTGATTCAGCCAACAAGTGACAGAAAGAGAAGAGATGGCAGGACAGTGGATGATCATCTTGATTGGGGTTTCACTGTGGATGACTTGTTCCACAGCTCCAACTGAATGCCACTTCAACTCTCAAGGTGAGATAGTTTTTTTTTATGACTCAGATGTAGATGTGTCTGGAAACAGTACTTTCACTATCTTATAGATTGCAGGGTGAAGAGGTACAGAAAAGTCAGTGACTGAAATCAAGTGCAAGTGACTTACAAATACCTTTCCACAAACTGCAACCTCGAGAGCATCAACTAATTAGTCTTATGTCCTATATTATCTTCCATAAAGACAAAGGTTAACACCCTTTGCTATCTATTTAATACATCTGTTTGGATGCTAAACGCATGTTTTTCTTTATTCTTTCTGTTCCTACAGCTCTGTGTGAGTATGAAGGAAATCAATACTCGTTAGGACAGAGCTGGATGGAACAGGGGTGCATACAATGCACCTGTCTGCACCCTTTTGGGGTGGGCTGCTGTGAAACGTCAGTATTTCCTTTCTGTCTTAATAAGACTAATTTTACAGTAATTCTTCTATAGTGACAGCAATTTCTTGTCATCGAAATCTTCTTTTGAGTTCAGCTCTCTTTCATCCTCAGGGTGCAGCAGCCTGTGGACTTCCCACCTTGGTGCCAGGTGCAGGTTGAATCGGTCACCTGCAAGGTAAACTTGGTGTTAACCTCTGACCCACGTCTGCCTTGCATTCCGGGTGAGGGCAACAGTGTGGACCCCAGTCATGGAGAAATAAACATGAAGCTAGCAGATTTCAACTAGCAAGTCCACAAGGCAGTTGATCCATCTGCAAAACCAGTACCTTGTCTGTCTAGCTGAGCTTTCATCATGCTTCACGTATAGAAACTGTAATAATGACTCAATGTCGAATTATTTGCTTTGGTTATGGCTGCTATTGTCCAGGGGTTCATTTCTGACCCCTGCTTGAATAAACTGTGTTGGTTTTAAACCTTGACTATGTAATGAAAAACCATTTAAAGCACAGATTTGAAAATAATGGCAAACAATATACACAATAACCACAATAAACAAATCCTCAATTAGCCTGAAAATTCTTCTTAAAGAATATGTGCTGTTTTTGAGTGGTATTTCTGCATCCTTCAATATATTGATTTAATACAAATGTATCTACTCAATATAGCATGGTCATGATATATATTACTTAACAACATATTGTAAATATCCAGCTTTGCACCTTTAATAATATGTATTCCATTTGTATTTTTTGTTCGTATTTAACCTAAATAAAATATACAACTAACCCCATGTCTGTTAATTATTGTAAAAAAAACCCAACAAAATGCACGCATTTATGATTCCACTCTTTAATTTACCAAGAGTTCAAAACACTGTTAATAACTCTCCATTTGTATTTTTTTGTTCTTATTTACCTAAATAAAATATACAACTAACCCCATGTCTGTTAATTATTGTAAAAAAAACCCAACAAAATGCACGCATTTATGATTCCACTCTTTAATTTACCAAGAGTTCAAAACACTGTTAATAACTCTAAATAGAGAATCTGTCAGAAATACGCATTTAACAGAAAAGCAACGATATATAAAAAAATAGAGCATGTATTTAGTGAGTTCATGTAAAACCACATACATGTGCTCACCAGGATGAAATACAATAAATATAGAAGAAGGTTCGATGTTTATGTCTGTCGTGTTAAAATAATACCAACGTATACACACAAGATAAAAACAAATAAAAGACCAAAAATCATGATGCTGCTGGTTTTTGATCTGATCTCATAGAATGAAGAGACAGACACACACACACACACACACACACACACACACACACACACACACACACACACACACACTCAGATATTGATACTATTTGTCCCTGTAAACTGTGAAACATACGAAGCCAGTGCCGGATTGGTGGGAAGCACTTTAATCGGCAGGTCCCAGCTAAAGGTGTCCACATCCACCTGCTCTGCCCCAGTCCATACAGTGACTTCTGATTGGTTTTGAAGGACGGTAGGCAACTCCACTGGCTCTCTTGCTGTGACGAATTCAAAGTGAAGACGCCATCTTAGGTTTACTAAAGAGAGAGAAATGTACAGGCATGTCAAAACACAGCTTCTTATCAGTAGTAAAGGTTACTAGTTAATGCATTATGCATAAAATATTGACTTATACAGAACTAGATCATGTGCATATATTCATCACATCAGTACAGAAGATATATGATTCTAGATGCTTATTTGTATACCAAAATTTTGAAAATATAAACCAGAGATGTTTGTCTAAAATTTGAAAAGATACAACAAATCTCTCTCTTATAAAGTACCACATAGACACAATCATGTTTAGTAGAGATCTTATGAAATTGAGGTGGAGAAACATTTTTCTCTGATCAAAAACATTTTTAAATAATATTAGTCATTCAATAATCAAACAACAGCTCTGGTACGGTATAGTTTCAATGCTCAATTGAAATCTTTTGACATAGTTTGCTAGTTCTACCAGCTGATGATAGAGATGATCAAAAATAAACAGCACAGTTTTCATGTTAGCGTCATAGCAGGTCATTGTACAGATTGAGCAACTTAACATAAAACAGTTGAGGACTGATAAACGGAACAAGGTGAACTAACCGATGTCAGTGCTGAAACCGGGTGTTACATTGAGAGGAACAGGAAGGGAGAAGTGGCTGGAGGCTGTGTGAAGGCAGGACTCCAGATGCCGTCCATGACTTGTGACACTGACTGCCTGAGCCGGTCGCCTCTGAAACTGCTCATGGACCTCTTCCTCACTCTGCAGACTCACTGAGTACTGAGATCACACGCAAAACTGACATAAGTTCTACACGAACATACGCGCACACACACACACACCTCACAAATCAGTATGGACCATTAAAATGTCCAAAAGGTGTAAATGCATGGTTCACTTATTGGATATTTAGCCATAAAAGAAAATATATAAATTGTTTGTGTAAAAAAAAAAAAACATTTTATTAGTCTTTTTGAGCTGGATTAGGGTTACTGGGATTTAATTGGATGAATTGGGCAAGATAAAGTATTTCACCATGTACCGTAATTTCTGGACTATAAAGCGCACCCATATATAAGCCACAGGTGTCTACACTAAAACTAATGAACTTTACACAGGCTTTAACAAAAGACAGTGTCTGTTACACGGTGTAACGGGTGAAATATGTTGCGCTTTCTTTAGGAGCATAGCGGTATTTTGGGAATAGCCTGCCGTCCCATTTTTCCGCTATTACTGCATGTGTGTAAGACTGAGGAATATGTCCTTATTATTTTCTGATCCTCATTTCTAAGTTTCTTTGACTAACCCGTAATGCTGTTGTCAAGAAAAATAAAAAAGCATGCGTTTTGGAAACCTGTCTGTGCTCATATGATTTCTGTTGCAAATGGAGTTAGTAAGCTCTCCTTTCACCCAGACTCAACGCGCTACAACGGCTTGTATCTAAACAGTAGCCTACCAAGAAAGTCATTGTTCACTGTCTTCCTCCTTCCTTTCACAAATATTTTTCTCTGGAGTTTTTCTTTTGGCATCGTCGTGTGTTAAAAAAAAATAACGCATTATTTCGTTTCCGTTCGGAAATGTCATGGGTCTAATGTTATAGGGTACAGTTTTTTGGCTTGAAGTTTGTGAAACCAGGAAAAACCCAGGAAAAATTCATAAATAAGTCGCTAGGTTGTTTAAGCTGCTGGGTTTAAAATGTGGGAAAAAAGTAGCGTCTTATAGTCCGAAAAATATGGTAGTTGAATTGACATGTCAACGTGTGACACTTACATAACAGTATCACCAAGTTTCATTAGTACAGCTCAATAAATGCTATAAATAAAGTGAACAGCAGAATTATTATGTCCAGGACTTTTAGGTATTAAATAAATACATTGATATGTGGTTTGTCATATTTTTGAATATCCAAATGCAAAACCCGATTTGACTCGAATACAACTCGAGTTTGTCGTTATTCGCGCCATAAAAATAAGCTTTATTATATACCACACAATTTCTTTTTGAAAAATAATTACGATGTCCGTGTGATCTGTACCTGTAGACATGGAATATCTCCCTCTGAAAAGGTAAATGTGCCAATGATGTCCTCTCCTAGTCTGTACACAGTCTTAAAGATACAGAATTTGGCCACTTTCCCTCGCACGTTAGTGATATTGAACAGATCTGTAGAGGAGTGAGGAGAATGTCAGTGTAAACGAACTGCCAAAAAATCAAATGCGCATAAAAGCATGAATATAACTGAGGTGACTGACGTGGACAACGACGTGAGGTGGTGATCATCAGCATGTCTAGTGCTCGCTCCAGTGGTCTCGTGTCTCTTCTCCCGCCCTCTTCATCTTCCAGGAAAGGGTTTGTGGGTGACACTTCCTCATCCTGTAGGAATGGAGGCTCAGGCATGCCTAAAACACAAAAGCACAGAAACCCAGTCAGATATTTCCCACTAAAATGAATACTATTCATGTCTGGTCTTATCTTAAGCCATGAGGGTTTTTTTTTTTAGAATTGTTTTTCATTTATAACAAATAATACTGTTTGCTTGTTCTGCTAAATGACTGTAAATAGAGATTACATTTGGTGTATAACCCCCTATTATCCCTGTTCTACCTTACACTAGAACAACATGTTGACTAAAAGTGGAAAGGCATTAATGATTCTCATGTTGATCATTATTTATTAAAATATACTTACCATGCAGTACGAGCACTCTGAAGGGGACACGGAGCAGCTTGATTGGAGAGTTAACCCTCTGACAGCCAATTGTCAGTTTGTAAACGTATTTCACTGCCTGACCGCGAAAACTAGGAGGGCCGTCCATGGGGACGAGCTCGCTGTAAGTGTCTGTAACCCAGAAAAACGTAAAGAGAAAAGTAAAGATACGAGAAGAAAAGAGAAAAAGAAGACAGGACAGCATCTTTGATTATGCACTAATCATTTACTCAAAAACTCAGGTTTGTAACATAGTGTGAAACGATTCATTAAAGATTTGACAAGCTAATATTCGACTTAAGCAAACAGCTGCTTACAGGTTTTACTCTCTCCAGGGTCTAGTCGCAGGTCACAGAAGAGGATCTTGGGAGGAGTGTCCAGCATGCACTGGCCTCGCTCCCCTAGTGAAGCAGAAAAGAAAAAACAAACATTATGGCTTAATAGCTAAAACAACACAAGGATTGTAAAACAAAGTGGAACACATCCAAAGCTGATTGCATCACACACTGCATTCTGATCCCACAATAATGAGACGAGAAAAATCTGAAAAATTATAGAGCTTTATTATTAAATAGTAAATCTCAAATGTCTGGGAATTCTTTGATGAAACAAAAGATGATTGTTTTCACACAAGAAAGGAAAACACGCTAGAGTTCAATCACATACAATCCTTACCACATGCAAGAAATAACGAGCCACTACACATGTAGCAAAGACGCCACAGCCCCCGTTTCTCCTGTAACTTGTAAGACAGTATTCTGAACTGGTTTCCTAAGAACCTTGAACTAAGAAACCATAAAATCCTCCTATCGGATACCTTATTCATGGAAAACCTACAATTGGCTGCTGGCACTGAAAACCCCTTCCAAAAATATAAATAAAAAAATAAAAAATTCACAATATCAATAATTACACATTACTTTGTTAAGTACTAGGAGCTACTAACCATAAAGACTGTTTAAGACTGCAGAAAGAACATCACTATAATCTTATACTCCAGTACTCATGTTAGTTCTCACTCTCCAGTGTTCTGTATTGTTGGAAAATTTATGATCAAACTCTTGATGTCACCCAGATGAGGATGGGTTCTCCTTTTGAGTCTGGTTCCTCTCAAGGTTTCTTCCTCATAACATCTAAGGGAGTTTTTCCTTGCCACAGTCGCCACGGCTGCTCATCAGGGACAAATTCGCACCATTCACCATCACTGTTGATTTGTGTAAAGCTGCTTTGAGACAATGTCTGTTGTGAAAAGCGCTATACAAATAAACTTGACTTGACTTGACCATCTCTGGAAAGAGCACACACACACACACCGTATTTTCCGGACTATAAGCTGCTACTCCTTTTCCACGCTTCGAACCCCGCGGCTTAAACAACGAAGCGGCTAATTTATGGATTTTTCCCAGATTTTTCCCGGTTTCACAAACTTCATGCCAAAAAACTGAGCCCCATAACATTAGACCAATGAAATTGCCGAACAGGTTCAGGTGAACCAATGAAACTCTTTATATTAAATCAGATGCGCTCCCACTAAATCGGGCCGCACCACATCATAAATATGGATGAGGTTCCTTTGACGTTTGACCTCCCGCTCACTCGGACTGTCTACAGGAAATGCAAATCATTCATCACGCTGAAAACCACCGGCCATGAAAAAACACACTTCACCTGTGTTCTGAGCTGCACGACATCAGGAGAAAAACTTCACCAATGCTGATTTTTAAACTCATGACGATGCCAAAAGATAAACACTCGAGAGAAATAGTTGTGAAAGGAAGGAGGAACACAGTGAACAATGACTTTTTTGGTAGGCTATTGTTTAGATACAAGCCGTGTAACAGTCACTGTCTTTCGTTAAAGTCTGTTTAAAGTCTGTGTACTTTAAACAGTACTAAATATTCTAAACCGTTTTTATTGCTTTTATGTATTAGATTTAATAAATTCTAGCAAGATGGTACAAACTCCAGACACTGTCACCACTGGCTCACAAGTGTGGCACGGCATATTTGCATACGCACTGGGCACTTTAGTGTGCATGCACAAACTCTCAAAGCTACATATATATCTTTCCATATGTGTATTTTTGGTATGTTCTCATGTGTGTTGTCTTACACTCTTCCTTAGTACAGATATGCATTAAACAGTAAATCTATAGTCTATTTATTATGATGCACATCTTCAAAGTGACTGGATCTAATTTCATTACAGCTTCGTACCAGCTGCATGTGACAAATAAAACGTCAAACGGCAACGTTGAAGACTGCTGACACAGTGGTCAACCAGTTAAACAAAGTAGTGGATGAAAAAGACAATTCATGCTTACTTCCCTATAACATTGGAAGATGTCCAGCTGTGACATTAGCAAAGAACTGGCAAAAACCATTGGAACCCAATATACGCCTATTTACCGAATTAAGAGATCTGGCCAGCAGTGGTCTTCATGAAATTAGGGTCAAAAAAGCAATAACCCTGACATGGAAGCCAGACTAATTGACTCAGCTATGCACAAAAATGTAGGAACTGTGGTGCATGTGACCTGGACTGAGGAGTCAATTGTCACAACTGTAAATATTTGGCTGTAGCAGAAGGTAAGGTGTTTGTCAAAGGCCTGGAGAGCATTACAATAATGAGTTTCTCAGAGTAACAGTGAAAAATAGTGGAGGTTTCCAGCCAGTTTGGGGCTGCATTTCTGCAAAATACTTCTCTATTATGCAATACTTTCAGCGAGGTGTCTATTTAGCGCCCAAAATTGGGACGACGAAACCAGAAATACAGCCAAAGTCATTAGGAACTATCTCCAGTATAGAGAAAAACAAGGATTCCTCAAAGTACTAGCTTTGGCCCACACAGAGTCCTAATCTCAACATCATCAAATTTGTGTGGGATGAAGAAAAAGAAGATGATTCGAGGCAGCCTTCATGCATAGAAGGGGTTCGTTCTCCAAGATGTTTGTAAACGATTTAAGTGCTGAGTTCCTTCAAAAACTGTGTAAGCTTACCTAAAAGAATTTAGGCTTTTTTTTTTTGCAGAATAATATAACCAGAATTGCCTTCATTCGTTGTAGAAATACTGCTAAAATTAGAAATATGATGTTACAGGATGCAGAAAAACTAGTTCATGCTTTTGTTACATCTAGATTCTTGACTGGTACAACTTCTGTACCAGTATGATCCTCCACACCTACTTAGATCAAAAGGTGCTGGCTATCTGTTGGTACCTCAAATAATGAAGACTACAACAGGGGGCAGATCTTTCTCTTATAAAGCCCCACAGTTATGGAACAGCCTTCCAACCAGTGTTCGGGACTCAGACACAGTCTCAGTTTTCAAGTCGAGGTGGAAAACTTATTTATTTAGTCAATCCTTTTATCAGTAGATTTTTCTTAAGTAAACGCGCAGATCTGGAGGGATCATGGATATAGAGTGCTCGGTGAACTGGTATATTTGTATGCTGTCGTCCCCTCACTCTCACACGTTCACTCAGGTTTGTTGATGGTGATGTGGCTGCGTCTCTTATCCCAGAGATCCCTCATGTCGGTGTTACCTTCTGGTTCTCCTTTTTAGCTATGCTGCCACAGCAAATCTTGCCAGAGTCCCAACGGCACAGTGACATTAACATTCATACAACAATAAGGACACATAATCCATATCCTTCTTATCCTGTCACCCTCTTCTCTCTCTCTCTCTCTCTCTCTCTCTCGGTCGAGTTAAACATCCAGAGGTTCCATTGACCACTGTTCCTGCCCCTCTCCCCTCCCCTGATCTGCCCACTTCGTCCATCTGGATAGTGTTCTCTTCAACTGGAGGCCACTCTGTGCAGCTGGGGACAGTTTCTCATCAACGCCTTGGGTGGGTCCATGAAATTCCGGAGTAAGAACGGGCGCTTTAAGGATGGACTGGACTGTAGTTAATGTCAACAGTCTGCTACATTGACTCAGGACTACAGTTTGCTTCTGATCACCATCACTGTACCTTGCAACATCGTATATCTGCAATAAATGGACATTCAATGCAACCCAGATGAGGACGGGTTCCCTCTTTAGTCTGGTTCTACTGAAGGTTTTTTCCTTATGCCATTTTTTCCTTATGCCATCTCAGGGAGTTTTTCCTTGCCACAGTCGCCACCGGCTTGCTCATCAGGGACAAACTTACACTTATAAAGAACATCTTATTCATTTGTATCAACACATTACCTGTGTTAAGCTGCTTTGGCACAATGTTCATTGTTAAAAGCGCTATACAAATTAAAAATGTAGATCAATTACTGAACACTTATTTTAAAAGCATTTTTACTTTACACCTGTTTTTCTAAAACCTTTGCACATTCTTTATATATACACACACACACACACACACACACACACACACACACACACACACACACACACACACATATACACTGTAGCAGCTTACACAAACACCTGTTTCTGTAAGTGTTTATTAGTGTGTTACAGTGCAATAGTCTGTCTTATCTTCAGCCCAGAAGATCTGGGAGAAAGTGCTTGGTGTGGGTCTCACCTCTGCTGGGGATGAGCACAGTGTCATTCTCTGCCTGCACGTCTTGCTTGGTGCCCTGAGTGGGCAAAGCCACACGGCTCTCACTAGCATGGAACTGGCAGTGGATCTGAGCACTAGCCCATGCAAGCATCTCGCTAAAAATAAAACAAGATGATATTATATATAGTGGAAGTAGGATGTAGAGCAAACTATAGTAACAATAACCAGTAAAACCCTAAAAGTTCATACTACAGTTGGAAAGTGAAAGTTGATTATTTGATCCAAAGCACTGCAATTTTTATTGCAATATTTGGGATCCTAACTTCCTATGAATAAAAATTTACAAAGTGAGAAGACATCCTGCATGATCATGATGTACAGATAGTGTTGGTTGCTACTTAATTGGGCTACAAAGACTTCTTTACCTGCTTGCACTAGTGGAAAGATGTGACATTGGATTGGTGAAGGTGATGAGGCACTCCAGCACTTCCCCAGCCAGAAACACAGGCCCCCGGGCCATGGAGGCCACCACCTCAATCATCTGACAGTGAAAAGTAGCACCAAAAGATCACCAATGCTGCACAACTGATATAAATAAAGAATATTTGAATAATTTATCAGGAGAACTAATGAGGTCATCCCAACACTGCATACAACAAGACCGAGTAAACCCAACACTTAAAGCATTTTCACAACATAAAGCCACGTGACCAAAAATACATCATTTTAAAGAGACTATTTCTATCAGATAGGGAACTGTTACCATCTGCCCATTTAGGCCATCAATACGACATATAATAATATTGCTGGTTTAGGTTCAGGCTAGTGAATATAACATATACAATCACTTATACCTTGAAGAAAGTGTGTGATGACCAAATCGGCAAAAAAATCTTTTTTAAACGACTGAACCGAAAGCGGCAGAGACGCTCTACCCTGCGTCATAAGCAAAACAAAACCTCCACAAATTGAGATGGCCGACTATGACGCTTTCCTGGGTTTACCCTACATCAGACAAACTGTTACGTGTACAAATACATACTCCTTACACCACTACTAAATTAGTTGACACAATGTCATGTATCATCTACGTTTTGTAAAGGAAAATATTATCAGATTTTAAATAAACAAGGTTTACTCGAACGACCCAAACGCCGGTATACATTTTGTTCGGCCATTTTGGAGAGCTCCGTGGCGACGAGTAACCAGATAAGAATCGACTAAAAGACGGCGATGGGGGAGATCTGTTTTAGAAATACAGTAATGTTTAATGCTCACTTGTAGTTCCATGTTGAGATTTGTTGTCGTGTGTTAACTTTTCAGAAATTAAAATGAATTACATGTGCAGAGATATTTATTGGGTTGTTTATGTTTCAGGAAATAATGGTTTGTTTTGTTGAACTCCACCTCAGCGTGTGTGCGTGATGGTACAGTCTCAAACTGCACGAATGAATTCAGGCGAGATGAATACACAGTGTATGGAGAAGGATTGATTAATGGTGCAGTCCCTGGTCGGAATGTGATTTATTTCATGTGTGGTTTATTATAATAACACAAAAGAGTGAAAGTTCAGGGACGGGGATACGTGTAAACGTGGCGTCGTTGTTTGTTTGTTTAATGAAGACGCAGGAACAAAAGTGGTGAAACGGATGCAAAACCCGGATGGCTGCATGGATGGATGGCGTCAAGCTGCCAACAAATTCTCCATCGCATCCTGTGTCCAGGTCAGCGGAAGAGCAGCAGCATCCCAGCCGAGGAGCATGAATCCCACCATGACTACACGTTCATGCATTTAGTAAACTGTGTCTCTGACCGACTTTGACATTTTGTCTGTTGGGACACTCTGTTCAGCTGGAGGTGGAGCTTCACATCCTGCTGGTGAAGACAAGAAATCAGCAGCTGATCATTATAGTGTAGGTTTGAAGTGCACACACCAGGACACCAACATGGACCTAAATGACAGCAGGTCGTTATCCGCGCTCATGGCCCAGTATGAAGGCACTGAAACCGGATTCGGAGTGCCTAAGGATGGCTGGAGGATCTGCCTGGCGCACGAGTTCAAGGAGAAAAGAAAACCCTTCCAGGCTAAAGACGTGTCCTTATCCCACATCATGCAGCACATCGGCCTGGGCTTCAGGTACACATTTCTCCAAAATATCCAAACCACAACCTCATCAAGTCACACCCATCATCCTGTTTTATTGTAGGCTGCTATAAATTGGTTTTTGGAAAGCACAGATTCTGCACGCACACACACACACACACACACACACACACACACACACACACACACACACACACATGCTTTTCTCACAATATAACAACCAAAACAATCATAAAGAAGCAAAACAAAAAAGATCTGCTTGCTTTCTTTTCTTCATACAGCTACAAATCTCTTAACTTTGGTGCATGTTAATATGAATGAAGTTTACCTTCAAAAAAATGACCACTCTTTACTGTTCATTCTCTTTCTGAATAAAGCTACACTGTGATCATCTCTCACAGATAACAGATACACAATAAAGGGTATATACAAATGTATAAAAGTTATAAAAAACAACCACAAAACAATTCTATGTTGAATTTTTGCATAAGGGGTGTTCAGAAGAAAAAAATGTTGGTGAAGAAGTGATTGTTTACCTCTATGGTGTTTTGCAGACACCCCTTTAAACATTTTTATTGCAGCTTAAACTCGCTTTGGATCCAAAGTCCAATGCCTTTACCACTGACCACTGAGCTAACAAACAATATATATTTTATATATATATATATATATATATATATTGTTTGTTAGTTTTATCCTGCTGTGGATAAAACTGAGACTTGTGTTCATTAAAAAAACTTGCTGTGATCTGGGACATGTTTTAAGGCTTTAGTTTGGGTCACGTTTATAAGTAAATGTATTATTATTTAAAATCAGCATCTTATTAGGATGGAATTGTGCATCATGACAACAAAGCTTTGCATTTACAACAAAGCGATCTGACCAGTTGGGTAGGTTAAATGTTTGGTGGCTTTATAATAGATATATTGTGTAACATGGCTTTCTAGCCACCACTCCTTATTTCAGTCATCAGTTACCTTTAAGGTTTCTGCTCATGGGCTTGTACCTTGTGTTTGTTCAAGAGAATTGTGACCCTTTCGTTGTGACCTGCTTCATGATGCTTTTACCTAATGCATTCGCTGCTCCTGCACCTGCACACACACCTCTGGTGAACGAGCTTGATGAATTGCCGAGCCGCACCCTTGCCGGTATAGGAGACCATGGCATCCTATAGGTGAACCTAAACTGTGATGTGTGGTGGTAGACCAAAAGCCTGGAATATGTCTCCAGCTTAAACCTTTACACAATTCATCATTTAATGTACACGGGTCAGTATAATAAACCACGTTTATAGCGCTTAGATTTAAAGATTTCAAATCAATCGGATGTCGCTGAATACCATGTTGACAAAACCGAGTTTACAAATTACTCACGTGGATTTTTATTTTCACTGCTGCTGGTAGTAAACAGTAAACGTGCGTTACTACATGTTCGTTATTGCTTATCTGGATATCTGATGTGAATGCCTATTACTCTATAGTCTAGATCAGTGATCAAAGACCAATGGGCCTTTTCTAATCTAAATAACCTTCTCATGAAAATGTACTATATGACTCTAAATCACCACAGACATTGAAGCCCAGATTTATCACTTATGATACAGGAGCTCTCTATAACATTCCAAAATGACCCAGAAATAGCTACATAATCCATATGTAGCTATTTCTCGTTCAGTCGAGTATATACACTACGGCGTTAGATTCATACCATTAGAAATTTTAATGCACAAATGTGAATGCACAAATTTATTCAGAATTTCTGAAAATAGGTTTCGAAATGAGTTTGGGGAGAAAAAAAATCTAATTGTGAAATACATATAGAAAACTAACAGCTACAACGTAAAATATTGCTGTCATGAATGAATACAATCCTGGAATTGTTTTTGTGTAATGTATGTGTGAGGTCCATGGCAGTTACAGTTAATCATTGATCCACAGCTATCACACTGAAAGTCTGTGTTGATGATAGAACTGGGATTTAAGTGTCTTGCAACGCATGATAAGGTCTGTGCTCGAGCTGTAAAAATTCCTCAATTAATTTGATTACAAAAATTCATCGAGGCAACTTAATTTTTCAAATGCTTCATTTAGTCCATTTAACTGAACACCACGTTTCCCACGGAGCATTATTACTGACGCACCACCCGCTAATCTCTGCAGCGCTCTGGGCAGGGAACACAGAAGATGCTGCAGAATGAAAAAATGGAGAAACGAGAGAGAAAACAACGAGGGCCTAGGAGGCCAAAGAAAATGCCAGAAACTTTCCAAAGTTTGGGATAATTTTAAACTAAAACATAAAGAAAACACTGTACAGTGCGGTTAGCATTTTTAAAGTAATTTGAAATAGATTTTAATATTTTTATTTATATACAGTGCGTTCAAAAAGTCTTTGGGCAGTGGCCATGTAGAACAGGTAGTGGAGCACGTTTTTACAGCCACCGATTTAAACACAGATTTAGTTTGTGGAAATCTGCAAGCAGACAAAAAAACACATCATGATACTGTGCGAGATTTAATAAATAAATACATGAGGGAGAATAAGAAGTTTCATTAAACAAATATTTTCCAATAACTTACTCTAAGGAGCCACTGCAGAGGGACTTGAACGCAACTGTATTTGTATTTTCATGTAATAATGCCATCAAATGCACTAAATGGGTTTAGTTTTCAGATATTCTTTTATGAGATTTTAGCAAAAAATATGTAAATTTTTCTAAAAATGACAAACAAATTACTTGTTTATTTTAAGAGGCCTGTCTCATTTTCTCTCTCTCTTAATTAGTATTACTCTTTATCTTTATTAAACTACTTCTTATCCGGTTACTTGATGAAATAGTCGTTAGAATACTCGCTTACTAAAATAATCGATAGCAGCAGCCCTAATCTTATATCATTTCAGTGTGATGGAGATAAAGCAGAGGTAGAGCTTCTGCTCATGTATTAAGTTTTCACATTTGTTCATCTTTCAGGTACACAGTTTTTGGCTCATTGCCAGGTGACTAATGTGCATAAACCACACAGATGTGTACTGATGTACTGCAATGTATAATAACTGTCTCACTTTCCTACGCTTGTAGTTTTGATTTAATGCTGAAGCACTGAAACACTTAGTAATGATCATGTTGGCGAACTAAGACAAGGAATTGAGTGGTTGTTAATCTATGAAAAAGACCAATTATGTATCCAGACAGACATTCCCTAGCTTTGTACGAGTCAACACTGTTCCTTTATGTTTGTCTGAAAGACGAACTCTCATGCTGCGTGCTACAGTCCCACAAACAGCTGTGCATGCATTTATAAAAGGCAGCAAAACAGTAGAAAGGAACCGAGGGGTCACAGAGTGAGAAATTAAGATATAGAGCCTAAATATTGAACAATAGACCTGCCGATGCAGGGGGGCGCTCTTAAACCGACTGCATATTGTTTCAAATGTGGATGTTCAGCATTCCTGGAACAATGTCCTATGTACAGTTGAACAAAAGTTAATGTTTCTGGTGAATACTCATACTGTCTGTATTGTCCCACATTGTCTGTTTTGTCTTGACCTGTCTGTTTTGTCTTGTATAGTCCAAGCTAAATGTGTAGTGTTATTTATGTCTGGACATTTAAGAGTCACTAACAGCTGGAACCAAATTCCTTGTGCGTGTAAACACACTTGGCCAATAAACCTGATTCTGATTTTGAATCTGAAATGCGCTCATTACTCTTTTGGTGGAGACTGCAGACCATATCAATACTCTCAGTCATGCAGAAAAGAGGAGAACAGTTTTGTGTTGCTTTGCTCTTTCCAGGCTTGAAGCACCAATGAACTGTTTTATTTATTTATTTATTTTTATTTGTATTTTTTAAATTATTATTATTTATTAATTTCTTGTTAAAACTTAAATAAAACAAGAACAAATCAGTCGGCACACACAGCATGCACTCAAGCATATTAATAACAATATAACAACATTGTATTGTTAATATGAGAAGGCAACCATGGAAAGGCAAAGTGCAAATCAAAACATGAGGGAAACAATTACAAATGAATAAAAAAATTAAACCAAAAAAAGGGGGCGGAGGAGGGAGAGAGAAATGAAATCTGTTTTTAATAGGAAATTCTTTAGTGGAAATCCAGAACGTCTGCATGTGCTTTTAAAACAAGAACGCCTAACTTGAAAATGTGACGCAAGTTAAACAACAACAACAGAGAACTCGAACATAGGAACCTGTTTGAATTTCTCAGAAACGAATGCTATTCCCTGGCTTCATTTGGGGCTTAGACACAGAGTGACCTTGAGGGAGTTGCTGTTCTTCTTGTTCATTATCAAAACATACTAATAAAACAATATCTAAATATACTCACTAATGAAATAATAAAATGTGTGTTTGCGTAATGCAAAAGAGGAAACGAGTTTTACTTATAATTTTAATGCTATTAATGAGAGATCATTGTAGTAATAAAATATACAGTACAAATTAGACTTGAATGATTTATATAATATTGATGCAGATTGTAAAGGCATGACACTAACTGCATTTTACATCTAAAATATACCATTAAAAATAAAAATTACCCAACAATCATCTCTCACACACTTTTAATATAATACCAAAAAAACGCCAATTTGACATTTTTTAAATATAGTCAAGATGTTTATTTTCAAAGTATGAAATAATTTAATCAACAATTGAGTAGTAGTGGTAGGACATATTGTGTCATGCTTTAAAGGCTGCTAAATTAGTACCTTGTGTTCAAAAACCCACAAATCCTGGCAGCTTTAGAAAGTTTTTCTTGGATATGCACCAGTAGCATGTATCTGGTTTCACACAGGCTATAAAAAAAGATCTGCTTTGTATAAAAGAATGAGCTGAAATACCCCTGAATCACTACACTTGTGTACAATCAGCTAATACAAAAAGTGTTTCAATCAGCTGGAAGAATTGTTATTAAGTGCTTTCTATTATGATATGACCGTGTGTGTGCGTGTGATATTTTGAGTTATAAACTATTTATTAAAAAAAAAACTTGCAGCAAAATCTCAAAATAAATTTCTTGCAACTTTCAGCAATAAACCATAGTGGAAAAGCAAGGATTTAAAAAAAAGGGGAAGTGGTGCAAAACCTTTTTTTGAGCACCGTCTCATTTAGTCTGATAGAAACATTGGTAAATATGATTCATGTTTCAAAAATTCTGCTTAAAGCTATTCGATTTGTATTTGCAGGTATTTGAAATGGTGGTACCAGAGAACCCAGATTGAGAAGAAAGCACCCTTTATAGATATATTCAACGCTTTGCCTCTGAGGCAGATTTATGGTAAGTGCTCAGTGTTGTACAGACCTCTGGCAAAGAAAATAAAAATGCTGCTTGAATAATCTAAATAATTATAATGATCCTTCTTGTGTATAGGTGCCCCCCTGGGTGGAATTGGTGGAGGAAGCATCACACGTGGTTGGAAGGGGGAGTTCTGTAGGTGGCAGCTTAACCCGGGAATGTACGACTACAAAACAGTCATTGCTGACCAGGTGGAGTAGATTACTCTAGTTATGTATGGGTGATGAATGGAAATCTATGAAATACAAGGTGTTGGTTCACCCTGAGCCTCCATGACCTCTTTAATACACTTTGACACGCATTCCACAAACCTCTGGAACAGAAATACTCCCGCAGTTGGTGTTTTAATGATAGTGGAGTTGATGTCCCTCTTGTACTTCCAAAGTCGGTTCAGAAAATCCTCCTGTAGTGTGGATGGAAGCAGAGTGATCCTGGAGAAAAACATTCATATCAGAATAGAAACATTCCAATATAGGTGTCTATAGGCGACCATTACATTATAGGCGATCAGTCAAAAGAACTTGACTCTTTCCTCCTTCCCAAACCTATTCCAGGAAAGTGTATGGAAATAGGGAAATATCATCCATGTTTTTACCTGTAACAAATGGGTGCTAGGTGCTTGTGGAGGTGTTTATTACATTGCATGTTCTTGAAGATTGATAGACTCCAGCATTTGTTTTGACAGTAAAGATGCAGATATGTTCTAGGCTGTTTTTGGTTCTGGGGCATACGAATATTAAACAATAATTACAGCAGTACTAGTGGTACCAGTTTACCGTTTGATTAAAAGGGTTGTACATTTTCGCGAAATGGAATTTTTCCATCATCACACCTGTGTGTGTGTATGCGCATCCACCTGCTCCTTACCCAATTCTCTTCCTTGCTCACAGTTCACAGTATGCCTACGTAAGGAAGGTCAAACAATCTATCAGCAAGTGTTGTCCACCGATCATCCTCACACACTACAGGACTGGAACTGGGGTTACTGCGGTGCGTTTGCATTCTACCATGCTCTCTATCCTCGAGCATGGACCGTCTACCAGCTGCCTGGCCAGAACGTCACGCTCACGTGCAGGCAGGTGTCACCTGTCATTCCGCACAACTACAAGGTGATTGATTGAACACTGCACTACACCAAAATCCATGATTAACAAGTCTTATGCTTTAGTTCCTTATAAAGCCCATACATTTTGTCCATCAGTTACCAGTAAAAAAGGCTTTTCAATTTAGTATTTCAACATGTCGTAAAGTTGTAACTAACTTTTGTATCAGGATTAAAGTACAATGGTTCTGTTCTGTACTATTACATTTGTTGAACATTTACTCTCATCTACACAAACTTTCAAATGTCCTTCCCCTGACGGATCCTGTTATAAACATTTATGTTATAAACATTGTTCCTGCTCTGCTTGATATATACAATCACAGGATTCAAGTTTTCCGGTTGGTGTGTTCGTGTGGGACATAGAGAACAAGAACGACTATGCACTGGACGTCACAATCATGTTTACCATGGCCAATGGATCAGGCCACAAAGATGAAAAATGTGGGGGCCACTGGAACGAACCATTCCGTTTGGAAAAAGAGCACAAGTCAGTGTCAGGGGTTTTGCTTCACCACTGCTCACCAGTTAACCCGTACACACTGTGTATGGCAGCTCGAGAACAGGTGATGCGCCTTATTAACGGGGCCAGCTGTTGATTCCTTTTCAACAGCTGTAAGGCAAAAATTTTTTTTTGATTTATTTATTTATTATTATTATATTATCCTTAAAGTACATTATTGTTTCCATAGTAACAATTCACAAATGAACCTTAATTGTACACACAGTTTAATTTTTTTGAATTAAATGTCCACTAAATGTTCATTTAGAATTAAATGTGTTTCTAGAAAATCTTTAGGATTTTGGACTTTGTGTTTTTTTTTTTTAAGTAACATTGTTGCATATTTTTTTCATTGGCAAATTGCTGTGATTACTAGTTGAACGATTCTCTTAACCCTCTTAGAAATTTCTGTGTGGCAAATGTTTTTTAATGTTTATTTATTTATTTATTTTTGTGGTTTAGTCCAACAGAAAGATCACCCACCAGACTGCATTCAGTCCTAATGACACTGGAAAGGCCGTTTGGAGTGACCTGATGAGTGACGGCCAGTTAGACTCACCCAACGACTCCAGCCGTCCAACTCTGAGAGGAGAGACGGTGGCAGCAGCACTGGCAGTGGGCTGTTCTGTGCCTGCTCATGGACACAACAGCCTGGAGTTCTGCCTGGCCTGGGACATGCCAAAGATTACTTTTGGTTCGAGGGAAAGGGAGCACATCCGGTATACACACCTGTTAAAAAGAAAATAAAGAAACGAGTCTGCTCGCTATTCTACATGATCAGACATTTATCACGCAGTGACTACAAAAGAGTAACAATGTGTTTTGTGTTTTCTTAGACGTTATGCACGTTACTATGGTACCGCAGGAGACGCGGGTCCAGGTCTTTCACATTATGCTCTTACACATTACAAAGACTGGGAGAAGGACATTGAGGAATGGCAAAGACCCATTCTGGAAGATGGGTAAGAGATCCTTCAGGATTAACTACATGAATTAGAGAGACGAAAAATGAGAACGTTTTGATCTAAAGGCTTGTACAGTGAAACCGTTACCTCTGAATACGTCTCTGTTATCATAGTAATGTCACGCGCAATAGCAATTGTGTATAACCCTTATATTTTGTCTGTTATTTTAGTTCTCTGCCTTCCTGGTATAAATCAGCCTTGTTTAATGAATTATACTTCGTTGTGGACGGGGGGACGGTGTGGGTGGAGCTTCCTGAGGACTGTGATGTTAGTGGAGGGCTTCGTCCAGAAGACGGTGGTCTTCCTGCACAGCCCCCAGTCCTCAAGGAGTATGGACGCTTTGCCTATTTAGAGGGTAAGCATTCAGAATTTTCCAGAATTACCATTGAATTTGTTAATTCATTAAAAATAAAAAATAATGACCGAAGGCTTCTCTTGTAAGTGCCCAAGATTCCTTTCATTTTTTTTTTGCAGATTAGTTTTCTGTACACACGGCCTAGAGCACGCACTGGAAATAAAACAATTTTAAAAACTGCTTTGTACCATTGATTGTAAATAAATGGATCTGTCTGTTCTTACTTGTATCTAGTTAAATACACTTTATACATGTGCATTACAATTAAACACCTTTTTGAGCATGATAAATATGGTCATTGTGTAACAACTACCTGTCAGTTTGATTTAGTGTTTATGGCAGGCTCGACACTATATAGCCACAAATTTGTGGACACATGACCATTCCACCCGAGTATGTTCTTGATTATCCCGTTCCAAAACCAAGAGTATTACCACTGACGTGGTCTCCCTTTTTGCTGCTAAAATGGCTTTTATACTTTTGCTTGACATTAGATTTTGGATTATGAGTGCCCATTTTGTGCCCATTCAGCCACAAGAGCATTGCTGAGGGATGCGTCAGATATCAGCCAGGAAATCATTTTGCACAGGCAGCATTCCAGTTAAAACTCAAAGTTGGTGGAGGTCAGGGGGCTCTTGTCTAATTGTGCATCATCGTCAGCAATGTCTCAGGAACTTCCATTGTGTACAGTGGCACTGTCATGCAAGAAACTCCTAAGTATAGCAAATTAGAAATTATAAACAATTGTTTGCTTTGTGGGGGCACTTTGGGGAAGGCTTCCAAAAAATAGTTTGAAGGTCAGGTGTCCACATTTTTTTGGCCATAAATGTGCTTTGAGAAAGTGATCGTGTGTCATGATTCCAGACAATTTTCTTTTCATATGTCTACCAGCTGAATGACCCTTGAATCCCTGCTTTTTTTATTTTTATTTTGTAGGTCAGGAGTACAGAATGTACAACACGTATGACGTGCACTTCTATGCCTCCTTCGCACTTATCATGCTCTGGCCCAAACTGGCATTGAGTCTACAGTATGATATTGGTGAGAGCAAGTGTTCTTGCATCCTGTGGGTTTATATATTTTAAGTGTGTATTTTATCTGCACCCTATTCCGTAATTCTTCCTCTTTTTTTTTAACCATTCGTCTAATTATTTTTCCCTCTTTCACTCCCTTCCCAGCTGGCAGTGTGGTACAGTATGACCCCACACAAAGGGTGAATCTTATGGATGGGCATTGCTCACCAGTTAAGACCAGGAATGTAGTACCTCATGATATTGGAGACCCAGGTTTGTAATAATTCAACTATAATTCATTAGGTACAAGAGCGTTTACTTTCTGCTTTCATGCGAGTTATTTTGCTTATTTCATAGCTACCTAGTTTTATACTAAACCAGACTGACTTTCTCATGTTGCCCTAAAGAATATAGCAGTTTATGTTAAATCCAGATTTGAATAGATTATTAAGAAGCAAGGCTGAGACAGAGGTCATTGTTGTTTAGATTATTTTATGAAATTAACTGACTTTTGCAGCATCGGGAGCTGGAGGGATGGTCGCTCTGACCAGGAAAAGAAAAGTGCCATAAGCACAAAATTAAAATCACAAGATCTATTCAAACACTAAGTAATAACACAGTGCTTGGTATTATATACTGGATACAAACATGTAGTTTAAAACCGTAACAGAAGAGCTGAGTAATTCATAAGAACATAAAATTGATCTAAAATAAAAAAGAAGCTGCATTCATTTACATAGTACATCTGTAATAAAAAAAAAACCTTTTCAAGTAGTGACATTCTGTTGTATTGTTCCTTTTACATGAAACATGTACATGAAACGTTTTTCTTTATTTGAATACCCCTGAAATGTCTAATGAACCCCATGCTAATTATTTGCTGATTAGGGCTAAATTGGGTGAAAATCTTGCGACAACTGCGGTAAACAGCTTCAGTTTAGGCAAATGAAGAGCAGCAGGTTTTTCTAGTCATTTGTGCACATGACCAATAATTTGTCTCTTCAGCAAGAAATGTGTTTCTGGTGGAGCCACTGAAAAACACACATTTTCCTTGTTTATTAGATGATGAGCCTTGGCAACGTGTCAATGCCTATCAAATTCACGATACCGCAGACTGGAAAGACCTGAACCTGAAGTTTGTTTTGCAAGTGTATCGTGACTACTACTTAACTCAAGACCTGCAGTACCTAAAAGACATGTGGCCTATCTGCCAGGTAAACTGGATTTGAACAAAATTGTATAAAACATAAGGAATTGTATTATTATACACTTGCAGTGTAACAGAAAATCAGAAACAGTTTTCTGCTTAAATAAGAGTGCAATTGTCAGTCTTTTTTTCCAGGAATACAATAATATTATAATATAATATAATAATATATTTGACCTACAGTGGAAGTAGCAAATCGGAGCCCAGGATAGCATCATTTCGACCTTCAGAAAGACCAGCTCTATGATTCACTTTTGTGTTGATAATGGAGTGCAAAAAATTGCGCCCAATATATTTTGATTTTGAAATCGATAAATAATATGAATTTACTTCAAGCAAAGTTTAGATATTTTTAATATTTTCAAAGTGAAATTACAGTAAATAAATTACAGTAACAAGTTTTTGTTCAGGACCTTTGACCAAGGGTGCCATTAATTATGGAATTAATTGTAAATACAGTGTTTTATTATCCTGTAAGTTTTAGTGACCTAAAAATCATACTGTTATTTGCAGGATGAGTTGCTGAGGGACTGCACTGACATTATAATCATTATTTAATTTTTTGTTGTAGTTGCATTAACTTTAGCACTTCATGGCTGAACATGTCCCTCAGCTTACCTGGTGTTTATTTGATTCTCTCAGGTGGTAATGGAGACTGAAATGAAGTTTGATAAAGATGGGGACGGCCTAATAGAAAATTCAGGCTATGCTGACCAGACATATGATGGGTGGACAGTAACGGGACCCAGGTAAGTTTTAACTGGAAGAAGAGATTTTTGATTTTTGATTGAGTTTCACAGCTGTAAACGTGGTGGTTAACTGAAGCGAACATAACTATCTACAATATTCATAGCACATGCAATATGTCGAGCATGCACTTTATGGACACCTGACCATCACACCCATATGTGGGCCTTTTGCAAACTGTTGCTTTTTGAGGCATGCATTTAAATAGGATGCCTTTGTTGGTACGATTGACTGATTCCCAGTGGTGCATCAGCATAACGGTGGGATGCATATAAAATATAAAATGCATTTGTATTGAGAGCATCATTTTTAACATATTTGCATTAGGAAAAAACAAGTTTATATATATTTAATTATTAGTAGATATATACTTTTATTGTTTAGAAAGTGACCAGTATTTCATATGTAGATTGATTTCTCCTCTCTAAATTGTTTCTCTTAACACCACTGCTGCTACGTGATTATGGTGTATCACAACACTATGGCGACCGAGGCATGTCCCCAGAGTCATATAAACATGCCAGAGGTAGAGCTGCATCTTCCCGCATCGGTAGCTTAATGTATCTTTAATGTATTGAAACGTTGGCTATGCATCATTAAGATGCACATACCTACTTTGTATGCTGAGCATTACAATTTCTCTTTAATTAAGGGTTTAGGGGCCCAACCGGTTCCAGCAAGACAATGCCCCTTTTGCACAAAGTGGGGTCCATTCCCATTGATGTGGTATAATGTTAATTGCTTGCAGAGCCTTGACGTAAACTTCAATGAATACCTTTGAGATGAAATGGAATCCTGACTACACCTCAGGCCTATTCCCATCAATTCCCAATACCAATGTCTGACCTCATATATACTATTGTAGATGAATGGGGTTTAAAAACCCACAGCCACTTTCCAAAATCTAAATAAAAACCTTCTTAGAAAAGTGAAAGTTAATATTAAAGCAAAGTCCAAATCTGGAATGGGACACAAAAAAAACATGTATGAGTGATGGTCAGGTGTCCACATACCTTTTTAGGATCCTAGATAAACTAAACATGTAGCAGAAATCCACAGGGCAACATGCACATACTCATTCACACATAAGGAAAAATTTAGTGTAGTCAGTTCATTCACTGACATGTTTGGGAGGTGGAAGGGAAGCAATACCATTGCCGTATTAGTAGATTAAATAAAATAAAAAAACAGAAAAGTAACCCATTTGCTGTTAATGTGTGGTGTTTCAGCGCATACTGTGGGAGTCTGTGGCTGGCTTCAGTATGTGTGATGTGTAAAATGGCACGACTTCTGAAAAGTGACTCTGTGTATGAGCGCTACAGAGACGTCTTGAATCGAGGCAGCGCCGCCTTCGATAAACTTTTGTGGAATGGTAAGTTTACCTATAGACTAAAAATATCAATCAGTTCTGCCCAAACAAGATCGAACCACACAAGCAAAGGCAAATGTGTGATTTACTCTTTATATATATGAAAAGTTTAGAACTCTAGAAACAGACTGCAGAAAGAGTACAACTGAAACTAAACCTGAACTAAATGAAATAACTTTTCTGTTAGGTAGGATGTATAATGAGGTACGGTAGGGTGTATAATTATATATTTAAATTATTTTCAATCTGTTGGTAAACTGGATTTATATTTTTTTGTGTAGTTGTTGGTATTTTAAGAAAGTCTGGCATTTTAAGTACTTTGTGAATTCCCATTTGAATAATCTCTTCCTTATCATACATCAGTTCGCAGGATTAGTAGTATTTTAGCATAATTCACCATGCCAATTTTGATTTAATCAGGACTTAAGTATTAGCTAGCTATCACACCTAATTATTTTTAATTTCTCAATTTCTTTTTCTCCTGTTGCCTCTTATTTCCAGGCAAGTACTATAACTATGACAGCAGTGGTCGCAGTATGTCCAACAGTGTGATGTCTGACCAGTGTGCAGGCCAGTGGTTCCTCAGGGCATCTGGATTAGGAGATGATGAGTTTGAGGTTGGTTTTTGTGATACATTTTGTTATTGTTTTACAGATTCCACTTTGCCACATTGGCCTCACAACACGAGCACTAATCTCTTTAAGAGCTACATCAGTGTTTCTGGCCAATTCGGTACATTATTTTGATGCTACTACAATTTTTTTATTGAAAGTTGTAGCTCAGTGGTTAAGACATCAGACTTCTGATGATGTTTGATAAGAAGGTTGAGAGATCAATTGCTTGCACTTACTAACCCTAGAGCAAGGCCCTTGCACTTCCGCTGCATATTTGAGAAAATAAATGCGACTTATACGTCGCTCTAGATAGGGGCTTGTGCCACTTGGCATAAATGTTATTAAGAACATTGCAGCTGACTTGGAGAACTGTGCGTTTTATGAGATCAGGACTTGGATGTAATGCAGTAGGGATTGCAGGTAATGAGGCCAAACAGGGATCAACAGATCAGGGTGGTGCTTTCATTTGATCACTTGCTAATTTGTGCACAGCTGAAACAAAACAATTCTAATTGAAGATTTTTACTGAAAATATGGAAATATCTAGTAATTTGCAACATAAAGTGAAGGTTCATATTAGAATAGTAGTCTGTTCTTACTTGTATCTAGTTAAATACACTTTATACATGTGCATTACAATTAAAAAACTTTTTGAGCATGATAAATATGGTCATTGCGTAACAACTACCTGTCAGTTTGATTTGGTGTTTATGGCACTATATAGCCACAAATTTGTGGACACATGACCATTCCACCCGAGTATGTTCTTGATTATCCCGTTCCAAAACCAAGAGTATTACCACAGACGTGGTCTCCTTTTTGCTGCTAAAATGGCTTCTATACTTTTGCTTGACAGTAGATTTTGGATTATGAGTGCCTATTTTGTGCCCATGCAGCCACAAGAGCATTGCTGAGGGATGCGTCAGATATTAGCCAGGAAATCATTTTGCACAGGCAGCGTTCCAGTTAAAACTCAAAGTTGGTGGAGGTCAGGGGGCTCTTTGTCTAATTTCGCATCATCGTCAGCAATGTCTCAGGAACTTCCATTGTGTACAGTGGCACTGTCATGCAAGAAACTCCTAAGTATAGCAAATCTTAATGTTACAAAGAAATTATAGACACTTGTTTGCTATGCGGGGGCACTATATATATATATATATATATATATATACACAGTACAATTGTGGGCTTGTAGAACCATGTTTTAACAAGCTACATCATGTTTTGTGAAACCTCAATTGCTGAGGGATGCGTCAGATATCAGCCAGGAAATCATTTTGCACAGGCAGCGTTCCAGTTAAAACTCAAAGTTGGTGGAGGTCAGGGGGCTCTTGTCTAATTTCGCATCATCGTCAGCAATGTCTCAGGAACTTCCATTGTGTACAGTGGCACTGTCATGCAAGAAACTCTTTTAAGTATAGCAAATCTTAATGTTACAAAGAAATTATAGACACTTGTTTGCTATGCGGGGGCACTATATATATATATATATATATATATATACACAGTACAATTGTGGGCTTGTAGAACCATGTTTTAACAAGCTACATCATGTTTTGTGAAACCTCAATAAAAAAAATGTTCTTCCTTTTTTCTCTCTAGCAGGATTATGAGTAGAATGCAAACTGTATTAGAATTGTTTGCGGATAATTGTACAAGTGCATATGTGTAACTTATCTTCTTTCTTTTAGGTTTTCCCTAAGGAGAAGATCCTCACTGCACTGAAAACTGTGTTTGATTTAAACGTGATGAGCTTTGCAGGAGGGCAGATGGGGGCTGTAAATGGCATGAGACCAGAGGGTGTGCCTGATCGCTCCAGCGTTCAGTCTGATGAGGTCTGGGTTGGTGTTGTCTATGGACTGGCCGCTACTATGATCCATGAGGTCAGTTTGACGTTTAATGGCCGCATTTTCTGATAGCGTACACTTGCTGGGCACTTTATTAGGAACACTGGGTCACAGGCTCATGCGTGCATTAATCAATTCCGCCGTTAATGCGTCATATCCTGCAGATATAGTTCAAGAAGAAAGAATTGGACCTAAACATATCTCACTGAGGCGTGGTTGGTTGGTGGTGTTAGATCTCAAGATTTTAGTTTGATATGAACATTAACTGAAGCATGATTTTACACACTGCTCTGTTACCACATGACTTACTGATTGTCTTGATCTCTAACCCCTTGTTCAGCTTTTTTAAGTGAATGGATTTCTTGGTCCTCATAAGTATGTAGTTTGTATTAATGTCAGCTGTCTATCTTGCTCTCAGGGTTTGTTAAAAGAAGGTCTTCACACCGCTGAAGGTTGTTATCGGACCGTGTGGGAACAGACCGGAATGGCTTTTCAGACTCCTGAGGCATACTGTGAAAAAGGGATCTATCGCTCTTTGGCTTACATGAGACCTCTCAGCATCTGGGCCATGCAGCTGGCCCTGGAGAATCGACGGAACCTGAGCAAGACTACGCAGCCAGGCAGTGTGGCAGCTCATTCAGAGACTGATTTACAGAATGAACTGGTTAAAGAGAACTGTCATTAATGACTGTGTGTGAGGTCTTCTGAACTTTGAGAACTGTGGTGCTTCTGCTTGGGGAAAAGTTTTACATACAGTGGATTAACACAAAACAAATACCACTCTGACCTGGGCTACAATGATAAAGGCATTGCTTTGTGTCGATTTGAGTTTGTTAGAGTTTCTCCAGTTAGAATGATGTATTTTAGTTTATGATTATCATATTAATATTTGCATTGAGTTATTTAATTCTGTCGTTTATCACTACAGTAGTCCCACCCTCACTCTAGTTTAATAATACATATCAGAGCTGCCTTGTTCATATGATTTCAATGCTTTGATTTAAATTGTACTCTGGTATAATATAATTAGAGGATAAGTTGAAAATATACCACGGTAGATTATACTTTGGGGCACAAAAGGTTCAACCCTGAGTTGGTTTTACACATTTGATTTATTTGAAAGTCACTGTTTAGGTGCATGACTAAATGTTTCTTGAAAAATCCAAACATATATTCCCAAGAATATAGAATATGTTCAATGGTCAGTTACATTTTGGTCCACTGCGTAAAGAAGACAAACAAGCTGTCTTAATACAGGTGTAGAGATGATTTATCTGGCAGCCCAGTTAAAACATATGCTCAATAGCCACTTTAATAGATAAAACCTTCATGCATTTCCTGAGTGGTTAAGGGAGCTGCTATTACTGTGTCTAACCCATCAGTTCTTTAGCCCTCTCGTTATTATCCATTGTCTAGCTTGTCTTTATTATAGCACAGTGAAATTCTTTGCATAACCTCAGCTTGTTATGTAGCACACATGCCACAGCCGACACTCAATACCTGTATACCTATAAAATGAGCTTATGTTGCCAGTCCACACAATCATTTTCATTTTCCAGGGCTTGCACGTGTGGTGCCTTGAGGGTTCCCCAGATATTCCCTCAGGCCCTGAGTCAGATTCAACACTAGTGGGAGCTGTGAAGTATGTGCTGATAAATCCACACATAACTACATGTGTGCAGGCTGAAGTTATGTGGTTATGTGAAACATTGACCATTAATCAGCTCTTATATCAACAATCGGGTCACTGGCCATCTTACCGTCTTTATTTTAGGTTTTCATGTGTAAAGTTAAATTCGTCTGAATTGTATATGCACTTTGACAAATTAAATTTCAATTAAGAATTGTCTGGAATGACTTCTGAAAACTCCTGCACTCAGGAAATTTGGAGGGACAAATTAACAATAAAAATGTAAAGAAAAAGAAAAAAATGTATTGTGTTCATAGTTAAGGGTATAATTTTATGCCAAAGATTCCGACTTTTGTTGCTGTAAATATCTGAAAACCGGAGCTACAATGAAGCACACGGAAATACACACACCACATTTTTTGGACTGTAGTTAGTTTCATTGTTGATTCACTGGAAAATGAAAAACATTTATTGGTTGTCAATCATCATCTTTTTCGGCACAGAGACATGAATGTTCAGGCGGGGTGTTTATTGGTTCTTTTTCTTTTTTATAAAAGTAAAAAAATGTCAAAATATTAACTTTTTGATGATCTTAACAAATAATTGGTGATAGAATTCAAGTAAAAAAAACAGCTAAAGTAACTGAGTATGCAAAAGATTTTCTTTAAGCCTTGTGGGTAGATTTATGGACAGCTTTGTGCAGAAAGAAGAATCAATATTCCACACAGTGTTTGTGTAGTTGAAACATTGTGGAGCAAAAGAGTCACAATTTACATCAAATATTTTAATAATGGTCAGGTTTGTCTTTGTGCACAAAAAAACTTTACATTTTGTTATTATCCCCAAACAAAGCAAAAGTGTGCAGATGATAGCAGAGGGAATTTAGTAGTGCATTTGTTTGAATAGTGTTTATTTTCTGCCCATTATTTTGTTGAATCCACGATAGTTTTGTTAAGGATCATGATTGTTAACAGGAGGAGTAACGTGTGGATGGGACTGTAATGTGTCATTTCACCACGTGGTGGGGCTGTTTTTACCACGTGCATGCGTCGTACTCATAATTGCTAAAAGTTTCACGTGATTAAAGCACAAAAAGAGAAATAGCTCACGTACCAGAACAAAATGCATAACGCCTATTTTTGAATTGTATAATGTCTATTCTACAAATTTGTCGCAAGACAAAGAAAAATAAAAGCATTAAAAGATCAGCGCCCAACGTGGGGCTCGAACCCACGACCCTGAGATTAAGAGTCTCATGCTCTACCGACTGAGCTAGCCGGGCTGTGATTTCGATTTAGCAAACATCTTTATATAAAAAAAACAAACAAAAAAATAAATAAATAAATCACGTATATGCCAACAATATCGATGCATTTGGGTGTTTATATAATAAGTATTTCTACAATATTCTTACAGTTTTTCCCTGCCACTGTCGGGGCTTACTCAGCTGGGATAGATATACAAATGTATATATATGAGAACATTGTTCTATCATTCTTACATTAAAGCTGTAAAGCTGAGACAATTAAGACAATTGTGAAAAACACGTCACATTGAAATAAATTGAATTGTATTTACACTATTATTTGTAAATAACAAACTCCTTAAAACAAAACAAACAAACAAAACATTATAAAATTCAAAATCAAGACTTCTACATTACACCCCTGTACCTTTGGACCTGTTTGGACAATATTATTATTTTACAATATAATTACTTTATTATTTTGTTTTTTCATATTTTCATATAAATAAATTATGAAAGCAAAAACTCGCACTCGTCCCTGGGTGGGCTCGAACCACCAACCTTTCGGTTAACAGCCGAACGCGCTAACCGATTGCGCCACAGAGACTGAGTTGATGCGCTCGATTCTTGGAAACGCTCTTATAACAACGCTCTTACTTAAGTACGCATAGACTATTACACTGCAACTGCACAAACAAGCCAAGACATGCTTGCATGATATGATTGATCACAACTAACCATGTACTGATATACCAGTACCACCAGGTCAACTACTGTGATGCATTCTCAAGTCTATGTAGCGTAATCGGACACTCAGACTAACCCAGAACAAGCATCTGAGGATAAAAAATTACCATAAGGTTAATTCAATAAGGGTTTTGTTAATTCAAATATATAAAATCTAACTGATCTCAACTCTTCACTTAACTCCACTTAAGCGTGGACTGGTATCCTAACACCACTAAGGCACTGATTCAGCTCTGACATGCACGTCTCTGTGGCGCAATCGGTTAGCGCGTTCGGCTGTTAACCGAAAGGTTGGTGGTTCGAGCCCACCCAGGGACGAGTTATTTTTTATTTTTTTTTATTTGCTACATTCTCATTCTCAAAACGTGTACGTGTAAACGCGGCTAATGTTATTCTTTATTGAACATTATTATAAGCTGTAGGAAATCTATTGTTGCTTAGTCAAAAATAAATAACTGTTTAGATTGAATCTAGAATAAACTCACAAATGTGCTAAAAGTAACATCAGAGATAAAACAACAGCTATGATACAACAACTGACAAGCAGGTAGGTAAAGTTTAATTTGTGTCGTGAGAAACAGGAAGCCAGCTAGAACATATTTTCGAACAGCTAGTCATCATAAATCACAGTGAAGTGTAACAAAGGCCCAACTTGGCTAAGGCCCAACTGCCCTCGACTACCTACATGAGTTCATATACTGTATGCCCCTGATGATCTACTGTACCTGACAGGGGGAACAAATGATGCAATCAAAACTACTTTACCGTCACAATATTTCAGAATCTTTCAACTTTTTAATATTCACTTGCACATTCATCCACAAAACATGGACTGATATCCCAGTACCACCAAGGCACCAGGTAAAACCCAACAGAAAGTATCTGTGGGCAATCGATTAGCATGTTACGATGTTGGTGGTAAGAGGACACCCAGTGATGTGTTCACTTTTAAATTTGCCACATTCTATATTACAAAACCAATTTGCAATTATATTGGTGTTTACTGGTTTTAATTTGTCAGCTAAATAGTGCACCTTATATCTTCAGTCTGTAATATCCAACTGTTGGTTGAAACATCAATCACCATTTTTATCTTTCTGAGTGAATGACCGTACATTAAGCTGGCATTAGCAGGTCTCTGTGGCGCAATTGGTTAGCGCGTTCGGCTGTTAACCGAAAGGTTGGTGGTTCGAGCCCACCCAGGGACGTCTTCCTTTTTTTAAGTTTGCCACATTCTCTTGTGTAACTTATGTAAACAGTCCACTGAATCTTTCAACCGGAATGATTTTAATCGGAATAACAAAAAGTGTACGTGTAAACGTGGCTAATTTTATTTTTTTATAGAACATTAATATAAGCTGCAGGAAATCTATTGTGGTATACAGTGCTGCTTAGTCAAAAATAAATAACTGTTTAGTTTGTACAAAAAGTGACATAAAAAATAATACAACAGCTATGATACAACAACTGCCAAGCAGGTGGGTAATGTTTAACTTGTGTTGTGAGACACAGAAAGCCAGCATGCACATATTTTCGAACTGCTAGTCATCATAAATCACAGTGAAGTGTAACAAAGGCCCAGCTTAGCTAAGGCCCAACTGCCATCGACTATGTACATGAGTTCATATATGCCCCTGATGATCTACTGTACCTGACAGCAGAAAAAATTATGCCATCAAAACTACTTTACCATCACAATATTTTATAATTTTTTAACTTTTGAATATACACTTGCACATTCATCCACAAAACATGGACTGATATCCACCAAGGCATGGGGTCAAACCCAACAGAAAGTCTCTGTGGGCAATCAGTTAGCATTTTAACCGAGAGGTTGGTGGTTCGTTGACACCCAGTGATGTTTCCACTTTAAGTTTGCCACATTCAATATTACAAAATAAATTAGCAATTATATTTGGGTTTACTGGTGGTAATTTGTCAGCTAAATAGTGCACCTAGTCTCTCCAGTCTGTAATATCTAACTGTTGGTTTAAACGATTACCATTTTCATCTTTCTGAGTGAATAACCGTGCATTAAACTGGCTTCAGCAGGTCTCTGTGGCGCAATTGGTTAGCGCGTTCGGCTGTTAACCGAAAGGTTGGTGGTTCGAGCCCACCCAGGGACGTGTTCCTTTTGCTTAATAACACCCTTGGATACAAACACAAATCTGCTTTAACCTGACCTTAGATGGCAGACTGTAAGCATTAAATAAGTACAAGCCAATAAGATCGGTGTGTATATTAAGCACTGTGGCTACTTGATCTGTAACAGAAACACCAACTGTACTGCGCATGTGCGCAAATGAGAATCAAGAGAATCACTAGTAAAGAGCTATTTCTGGTACGACTGGGTAGCCACAAGCACAAAATAAAGAAAGAAACGAGTCAATCTTAGAATTGTTTTTTTCTGTATTTGTTTTTTTTACTCATTAAATCTATAACATTGTAAATTTGTACATAACTTTATTATACGCTGTAGGAAATCTATTGTGGTATGCAGTGCTGCTTAGTCAAAAACATAGAACTGTTTAGTTTGGGTCAGCAATGTCATGCTTATCTAGGACAAGGTCACAAGCTTGCTAAAAGTAACATCTGAGATCATACAACAGCTATCATATAACAGCTATCACTCTCGGACACAAACATAAATCTGCTTTGACCTGACCTTAGATGGCAAACAGGAAACATTGATCAAGTACAAGACAATAAAAAACGGTGTGCATATAAAGCACAAAATAAAGAAAAAAACAAGTTAGTCCTCTAATTGTTCTTCTCTGTATCCTGTAATTGTTTCTGAAAGGATAATTTTTTTTCTCATACATTCCAGCCTACAAATTCACTCTGTTGCTTGATTAAGAGCAACACTTTACATGAAAAAAAGGAACTACATATTGACAGGAATTAAAGATGGCAAACAGGACATAGGCTAAGGTGCGCATGTCACAAAGTAATCCAGATTGAAAGCGTCATCACATGTAAACACCATATCGGATTAGATAACGTCTCATGTAAACAGTCCACTGAATCTTTCAACCGGAATGATTTTAGTCATAATGACAAAAAAGCGTACATGTAAACATAGCTAATATTATTTTTTATAGAACATTAGCTAATGTTATTTTTTAAAGAACATTATTATAAGCTGCACAAAATCTATTGTGGTATCAAGTGCTGCTTAGTCAAAAATAAATAACTGTTTATTTTGGGTCGGCAATGACATGCTTATTTAGAATAAACTAACACATTTTCTACAAGTAACATGAGAGATAATACAACAGCTATGATACAATAACTGCCAAGCAGGTAGGTAAAGTTTAACTTGTGTTGCGAGAAACAGGAAGCCAGCTAGCACATATTTTGAAACAGCTAGTCATCATAAATCACAGTGAAGTGTAACAAAGGCCCAACTTAGCTAAGGCCCAACTGGCCTCGACTACCTACATGAGTTTATATATGCCTCTGATGATCTACTGTACCTGACAGGGGAAAATGTATGCCATCAAAACTCCTTTACCATTTAAAAATTTCATAGTCTTTCAACTTTTTAAAATTTATTTGCACATTCATCCACAAAACATGGACTGATATTCCAATACCACCAAGGCACCAGGTCAAGCTCACTAGAAAGTCTCTATGGCACAATCGGTTAGCGTGTTAACCGAGAGGTTTGTGGTTCAATGAAACCCAGTGATGTTTCCGTTTTTAAGTTTGCCACATTCGATATTACAAAATAAATTTGCAATTATATTTGGGTTTACTGGTGGTAATTTTTCAGCTAAATAGTGCACCTTGTCTCTTCAGTCTATAATATCCAACTGTTGGTTGAAACATCAAGCACCCATTCATGTTTCTGAGTGAATGAGTGTGCATTAAGCTGGCTTCAGCAGGTCTCTGTGGCGCAATCGGTTAGCGCGTTCGGCTGTTAACCGAAAGGTTGGTGGTTCGAGCCCACCCAGGGACGGATTTCTTTTTTGTTTGCCACATTCGTGTAACTCATGTAAACAGTCCACCGAATCTTTTAACCAGAATAATTTTAATCGGAATGACAAAAAAAGTGTACGTGTAAACGTGGCTAATGTTATTTTTTAAAGAACATTATTATAAGCTGCAGGAAATCTATTGTGGTATGCAGTGCTGCTTAGTCAAAAATAAATAACTGTTTAGTTTGGGTCGGAAATGGCATGCTTATCTAGAATAAACTAACAAATGTTCTAAAAGTAACATCAGAGATAATACAACAGCTATGATACAACAACTGCCAAGCAGGTAGGTAAAGTTTAACTTGTGTTGCGGGACACAGGAAGCCAGCCTGCACATATTTTGAAACTGCTAGTCATCATGGATCACAGTGAAGTGTAACAAAGGCCCAACTTAGCTAAGGCCCAACTGCTCTCGACTCAGACATGAGCTCAAATGCCCCTGATGATCTACTGTACCTGACAGGGGAAAATAATTATGCCATCAAAACTCCTTTAACATCACAATATTTCATAATCTTTCAACTTTTTAATATTCACGTTCACGTTCACATTCACATTCATCCACAAAACCTGGACTAATATCCCAGTACCACCAAGGCAACGGGTGAAACCCAATAGAAAGTCTCTGTGGGCAATCGGTTAGCGTGTTAACGAAAGGTTGGTGGTTCTAAAACACCCAGTGACATGTCTGTTTGACATGTCACTGGGTGCCACATTGCCACATTTGCCACATTCGATATTACAAAACCAATTTGCAATTATATTGGGGTTTACTGGTGGTAATTTGTCAGCTAAATAGTGCACCTTGTATCTCCAGTCTGTAATATCCCAATGTTGGTTGAAAAATCAATCACCATTTTCATCTTTCTGAGTGAATGACCGTACATTAAACTGGCTTCAGCAGGTCTCTGTGGCGCAATCGGTTAGCGCGTTCGGCTGTTAACCGAAAGGTTGGTGGTTCGAGCCCACCCAGGGACGTGTTCCTTTTGCTTTATAACAAACACTAATCTACTTTAACCTGACCTTAGATTAGATAAACATTTGATAAGTACAAGCCAATACGATCGGTGTGTATATGAAGCACAGTGGCTACTTGATCCGTACCAGAAACACAATCTGTACTGCACATGTGCGCAAATGAGAATCAAGAGAATCGCTAGTAAAGAGCTAATTCTGGTACGGATTGGGTAGCCACAAGCACAAAATAAAGAAAGAAATGAGTCTAATTAAATCTATTACATTGTAAATTTGTATATAACTTCATAATAATCTGTAGGAAATCCATTGTGGTATGCAGTGCTGATCGGTCAAAAGCATATAACTGATTTGTTTGGGTCAGCAATGTCATGCTTATCTAGAATAAGGTCACAAGCTTGCTAAAACACCTGAGATCATACAAAAGCTATTATACAACTATACATACAACTATCAAGCAGGGAGGATGAAGTTTAGCATGTTGTGAGACACAGGAAGTCAGCTACCACATATTTACAAACTGCTTTTCACTAGATCACAGTAAAGTCTAACACTTGGCAAAGGTCCAACTACTCTCAACTACGTACTTAAGCTCATATATGCCCCCTGATTAAATAGTGACAAAACCTGACAGGGGAAAAAAAGCATGTAATAATAATCCACAAAACTGCTACCCCACTACTCCACAAAATGTAATCATCTTTCAATTTTTTTATATTCACTTCCATATTCATCCACAAGAGCCTGCATGAGGTCGGGCTCTATTGTTATGCAATTTGAAACGGTGTGCTGGTGCTTTTAAAAGTAATAACAAAAATAAAACATATGTAAAAATAAATATAACACAAATGCAAAAGTGCACACCCCGTCCCTGGGTGGGCTCGAACCACCAACCTTTCGGTTAACAGCCGAACGCGCTAACCGATTGCGCCACAGAGACTGAGCTGAAACACGTGCTTCTAGGAAACGCTCTTATTGCAAAGCTTATGCCATGTGTACTGCAAAGTGTGTGATCTAAATATAATGTGCACAGACAAGCCAAGATTCGCAATCAAATCAACTACTAAAATTTTAGCATCTTTCATCTTTTTAATATTCACTTACACATTCATTCACAAGAGCCTGCAAGAGGTCAGGCCCCAATATCAAGCAAGATGTGTTTCTAAGTTTATCCAAAAGCTATTCGGTGGGGTTGAGGTCATGGCTCAGGACCCCCACATTCTTTCAATCCGAATTTAGTAAACCATGTCTTCATGGAGCTTGCTTTGCTATACTCTATGATATACAGACACCTTTGCACACCACAATCAATAGATGGCATGCTCTGCTTCAATATGACATGCTTACAAGAGTCTCTTCTGATGTACTACCTTAAGGAACAGCTTCTTCCCTCAGCAGTCAACATAATGAATTTCTCACAATCTCCCTACACACACACACACACACACACACACACACACACACACACACACACACACACACACACACACACACACACATTTTAAATGTAATCAGATGTTATAGATCATTAATTCTATTCCATGTTTATATTTCTAATTTATATCAAAATTTTTCTTTGTTCACTGCATTATACTAGCTACATTTTTGCAATCCATTCACACCTATCATGACAGTTGCATTGTAATATTTGCAATGTTTTTTATTATATTTATAATATAAAAAGTTTTATTTGCACTGTTTATAAAATAATATTTTCATATGCCACGTACTTTATCGGCACATCCTGATCTTTTGTATTTCTGGTTAAATGCGGAGATGCCGGTTAAACTTCTCTGTATAATAATACTAATAATGTTAAATCTAATCTTATATAATCTGATCACATTACAAGTATATGTTGTGAAATGTAACATTTAAATCAGGTTACTTCCAGTGATGACCAAGTGAAAAATCCCCAAGATCCCATAAACGACAAGCAAAAGTACAGATTGGGATTTCCCTTAAAGTCTCTCATTCTCTACTGACAAAAAAAGGAATGTTGTTTTGCAGAAATTGTTAGAATGTATTTCTTCATACAAATCAGAACTTGCCAAGGCGCATTCTGAAGCACTTTCGAAAATGAAAATACAAATATGCAATACTTTCCATTGTGTAAACACTGTAGTGAGTCATAAACCAGTATATATTCTAATATTATAATATGATACAATACATTGTGCAAAATAAATTATGCAAAAAATCTGTCTCTTTAAATCTCCCAATGGTTAAAACTGGACTGACAACTGGAAAAGTTGTTTAGCATGGTTAAAAGGTTAAACAATAAAAGCTTCTGTCCAAAAAGAAACAAAAAGTAAAAGTGTACAGGATAAATACAAGAAAGCAAAGAGTGTCACAGTCATTTGTAACTCCGGAGAAGAACAAACACTAACCAATATGGGGGGTGTCCTTGGTTTTTTATTCTTTTCCAATAAGGTAAGTTTTTTTATTCTTCATAAGGATAACCTTATTTTAGATAAGAGCAGGAGGATAACTATGAGAAAATATCTGTGTCTAAGAACATTGTAAATTTGCTCTTTATTTACTACTGCAATATTAATAGCAAATAATTATTGACAAAAACCTGAGGAAAAAGATTTTCTTAGCATGTCCTTTTGTTGCTGTAATAAAAGTGTGCTTTCAGGATGACATGAATTATACAAGTTTAACAATAAACTTAAATCTTTAACAGCACAATCCATTTAAGATCAGTGTTGTCTGAAGACCTGCTAAATTATCTGATCTTTTGCACAAAGCAGCCTATTACACATTTGATAAAATTAAAATGGGACCTAGAAATAGTGCAGAATAGATATTCAAGATTTTCTAATTGTATTTTCTTTTTCTATGTCTACCGAAATAAGACTGAATCAAGCCCAGTGGCAGGCACATCTCCAAATCCAGAAAAAGAGAAATGTGATCCTCTATGCATTCCAAATGACAGTAAGCTTTTAGCTTTAATGCATTTTAACCAAATGTGCTTTATGTTTGAGTTTGTCTTAAGTGATTGTGAGAATAATCACAATTTTTTATTTTAGACACCGAAGGAGACATATCAAGGACTGGGAGCATCTTCCAACCAAGCAAAACATCAGATCACCTTGAAGATGTGGATAAGATAAACATCCATGTTATTAATTCTGGGAGATCAGTAGAAATCATGATATTTCCCTTAGAGAAAATATCATATTTGCTTCAGCATGCATGTGAGCATTTCCACAAGAAACCAGAGTGTATGAAGCTTATTTTTGAAGGTACATTTTAACATTCTAATCATAATGACATCTGTTTTGATAAATGTATACACTAAAAATGATACATACAAAGTTTAACAAATATTATTAAAGTGTTAGAAGTGAGTGTTTACCCTTTAAAATAATGATCTTAATAATATATAAATCGCTAACATCGTATACAGTAGGAATGTAATGTACACGTATTCATACCGAAAACTTTTCAGAACATTTGAATCTACATTTAGTTTTTTTTTTTACATAATAAAATGTAACAATTATTGTGCAGAACACCAGAAATACAAACTATAACGAACCTTAAACGGTAAACAGATGTAGCCACAAGTCAAGAACCAAGTTTTTAAGCCTATACAAATTTTTATGTAACTGCACATAGCAAATTCAACTGCTTTTTATTTAAAAAAAAAGTGTCAGGTTTCTCTTCAAGATGTTGTGTTCTCAGCTGATGAATCTAACCTGTAGTGTAAAGTGCTTTGGCACCATACCCCCTCTTCAAACGCAACACAGACACTGTATATTGCAAATTTGTTGTCATTAGGGCTGTAATGATTCTTCGAGTAACTCGAGAAATTGTATTAAATAAATTAATTTAGTTAATTTTACTAAAGCCTGAGCACTGTGTTTCCCACTTACCATTATTACTTATGCACCAACCGTCTGATTCAGACAAAAAAAAAATGCCAGAAAGTTTCAAAAATGTCTAATAATTTCAAACTAAAACAAAGAAAACTGTCAGGGATAGACCGGTTGTCAGAAACCGGGAGTAAAACAAGGTGTCGTTTATTAGTCTTGAATATTCAAACACAAAAGGGTCATACACGAAACTGCAGGAAATTACAAACTTAACTAAATCTAGCTTCACCCAAAGCGTAGCGTGGAGCATGGGAAACACAGGTGGTCGTAAGCACAGTTGTCAGTCCAGATGATCTATAGCTGTAAACTCTAGATCAGACGCTGAGTGAAGGGGAAGAGGGGCCTTATAAAGGGGACGAGTAAATGGAGGACAGGTGTAGGTGATTAGTTGGAGGGCACGTGAGTGTTGAGCATTGGAGTGAGGCGTGACTGGTGGCTCTCTGACATTAACCCCCCATCCAGGGGCGGCTCCTGACGCCCCAAACAAGGTCCCGGGGACATTTACTGTGGAAAACGTTCACCCAATCTCAAATTAATCCAATGATATGCAAAAAACTACTGTGTTTGGTATCTCAAGGTGAAACACATCAGCACAGAAACACATTTTTCCTACACTATTAATCAATTAAATTTTTTCCAGTAATAATTTTTAACTTATAAGAAACATTTTACATTTCATGTTCTACAATGGTTATTGTGTAACTATTTAATAACAAACATTGTCATTGTCATAATTTTTTTTTTTTTTCATTTTTTTGGATTCAGGAGAACAATTGGATTTGATGATGATGGTGAATCACTACCCAAAGCTGCGAGGGGGATCAAAAGTGAACCTTATTTATGCTTCCTAAAAGACACTCCATTGTTCTAATTTAGTGTTTCTTTTTAAACAGTATATACACTACAAAAAACAGAGAATACAGTCATGTATTTTTCAGGTCACAGCCCAGTCACTGTCTGCTGGAGTAGCCAGCTCCCAACAACCACAATGACCTTCCAACACAGACAGACAGACAAACACACACACACACACACACACACACACACACACACACACACACACACACACACACACATACACACACACACATACACACACACACACACACACACACACACACACACACACACTCTTAATAGAGTCCATACACCAACCAGTTTTGGAAGAATGTTATATCTTGTTCCACAGTCTTACCAAGCTTTACTATATTACGTATTGGATTACCACGTTAACGTTCTTTGTCTGTTTTCTGGTATTGGATTTTTATTGTGCTCCTTGTGACTCTGTTTGCTAATCTCATAATCTTTTGCTTGTTTTCTGATAACAATTCCTGTCTGACATATTGGATTTGTATGAATTAGTTTTATACCGTCTGCCTCATCTGCAACTGGATCTGCCTGCAGCAGTATTGACCTTTGATTTAATATTTTCTGTATGTACAGTTATGAATGCAAGATAAAATAAAGCTTTCAAGTTCTCATATTTTATGCTAGACAATATATTATTTGTGGAAGTATTAGTAATCATTGAAAGTATCATTAATTTGTCAAAAAATTGAATTTAAATTTTTTTTTTTCTAGAACTTCTAAAAACAAAAAAAAAATGCACATAAAAGTCTAATAAGCATTGTTAAAAAATAAATTACATGATGTCAGATAGTTTTTTTAGGATTTGATAAAAGCACCAGCAGGTTTTTAACATATGCTGTCAAATGACCACCACACACATATATGCACACACAAGACTCGGAGATTATTAGCCACTTAAAAGTGGCCGACCAGATTTAGCGCTGCTTCTGGGAAAGGTGTCACTAAAGATAATCATAAAACGTCGTCATCTAAACACACCGATGAAAAAGTCTGTCGACACCCAACATGAGAATTAATTACACAACTCTGAGAGTGAGTATAATACCCTACCAACAGAACTAGCCTGGAACAGTACTAACTCATCCCGCTTACATAAAAGCACTAGCACACAAGCCTCAGGCAACACATGTGCAGTACCTTACTGCAAGTTAAAAGACTATCGGAGAAAATGTGAAATTTTACAAAGAACCAAACACTACACCGGAAACAAGTCTGTGACGCAATTGGTTAGTCAGTTCAGCTGTTTACCAAAAGGTTGCTGGTGGTATATAGGTATGTACACTATATTGGCAAATGTATTGGAACACTGGATTTTCCCAGCCATATGTGATTCCTTCCCAAACTGTGACTGAGAAGATAAATTAAATAATAGTTATTATATTCCACAAAGATTGGTATGTGTTTACTGAACATCCCATTCCACATTTAGTTACATTTTAGGAAGAACCACATATGGCTGGAAGTTAGTTGTCCCAATATTATTATTTTTTGTCTATATACTGTATCTTCACTTATCTATTATTTACATTTACATTTACATTTGCGGCATTTAGCAGACGCCCTTATCCAGAGCGACGTACAAAAGTGCTTTAAATCTCTAGTAGTGAATAAATCTTACACTGGTACGAAAGAATACAAACTCAATATAAATATAACTCGAATTCTACAAACTTGGAAAGTGCTAATTTAAGTACTTCAGGAAGAGATAGGTCTTCAGTCGTCGCTTAAAGATAATCAGGGACTCTGCTGTACGGACATCTAGGGGAAGTTCATTCCACCACCTCGGTGCCAGAACAGAGAAGAGCCTTGAATTGTACTTACCTCTCAATCTGAGAGAAGGTGGTACCAGTCGAGCAGTGCTGGAGGATCTCAGACAGCGTGGTGCAGTGCGAGATGTGATGAGGTCACTGAGGTAAGATGGTGCTGGTCCATTTTTGGCCTTGTAGGCAAGCATCAGTGTTTTGAATCTGATACATGCAGCTACTGGAAGCCAGTGAAGGGAGCGCAGCAGTGGGGTGGTGTGGGAAAACTTGGGCAGATTGAACACAAGTCGTGCAGCTGCATTTTGGATCATTTGCAGTGGACGAATAGCGTTCAGGGGAAGACATGCCAGCAGAGAGTTGCAGTAGTCCAGTCTTGAAATGACAAGAGACTGAACAAGCACCTGGGCAGCCTGTATGGACAAAAATGTTCGAATCCTTCGGATGTTATAGAGAAGAAATCGACAAGAACAAGCAAAATTAGCGACATGTGGGAAAAAAAGACAGTTCATTGTCCATAGTTACCCCAAGGTTACGAGCAGTGGCTGAAGGGGAGAGCAGAGAGTCATGAAGTGTTATTTGTAGATCTTGACCTGGAGATTAATCAACTGGGATGACTAGCAGTTCTGTTTTGCTGGGGTTGAGTTTAAGTTGGTGAGCCCTCATCCATAAAGATATGTCTGACAAGCATTTCTTTATGGACTCCTACAAACTTATGATACTTTTGGTACATGCCCTCCATAGTATCCTTGACCCCAATGAAAATGATAATACTATTGCCACATCCTTCCATCCAGAACTTATTTGTCTTGTCACTCTGGGGGAAATGATCTACACACTGCCTATTACAAAAGGATGAAATAGGAAGTGAAAAATGGAATTAGGCAAAAAAAATTTTTATGTGTCCTACTTTTAAATGCCTACACATCAGATATCTGCAGTGCATTGTATAACCCTCTATGGACACCAATTTGCGGTAGCATGACATTTTTTCTTTGTTGATCTAGGAGACCCAAACCTGTTCCAGCATGACAAA
>MU533213.1:0-25721 GCA_024362625.1 Silurus asotus
ACATTCCTTATTAACACAGACAGGAAGTAGCTCCCAGAATAAAGAGGAAACAGTTCAGTACATCAAGAAGATGATCAGTGAAGATATTTCTACAGAGAAATCCATCAATCTGTTCCACTGTCTAAATGAAATGGGTGATGATTCTCTAGTGGAGGAAATCCAGCAGTATCTGAAATCTGGAGCACAAAGTAAACTTTCTCCTTCACAGTGGTCTGCTCTGGTGTTTGTGTTACTGACATCAGCACAGGATCTGGAGGAATTTGACCTGAATAAATACATCACTCCAGATAAGATCAGAGATAAGATTCTTGTGAGAGTGATGCCTGTGATTGCAGCATCCAGAAAAGCAATGTAAGTGAAGCTGAATGAAATTGTTCTACTGTTACAGTGTTGAGAACAAATCAAAGGTCTGAGATGTTCAGATGAATCAAACTCTGCAGGACTCTTTCGACTTTTTCCTTTCTCCTCTTAGAAACCTTTTAGATCAGACTCTCTTACTTTCCCATTTGGATTCCCGGATCTCATCCTCCATGTTTATAAAACATGTGTGTGATGATGTTCCTCAGCTGAAACTCTCGCTAAGCCAAATCTAAACGTCTCCGACTGTCAATTCTTATTATTCCACCATTTAATCATTGTGTTCAACTGATGTGTGTGATGTTGAAAGTGAGACGCTGCAGTGAAGCTTTGAGAACTTGTTTGATCTGCATTTCTGTTCATTATCTTTTATTTCCTTCAGTATCAAATGCAAAAAAATTACAGGGAGAAGTGTAGAAGCTCTGACCTCAGTGCTCAACTCAGAAACCTCCAGTCTGAGAGAACTGCATCTGACTGTCAATACACTGAATCTGTCCTGGAATAAACTAGAAGACTCAGGAGTGAAGCGTCTCTCTGCTCTACTGGAGAATCCTGAGTGTAAAGTGAAAGATCTGAGGTAAGATCATCTCTCTGAGAGACACAAGAACTCACTAAAAGCTGCAGTGAATTGTCGTATACAGTGTTGTTTTTCAGGTGAAATTTGCTGTAGCAGTACAACATCCAGAACAAATCTATCAGTAATGAAACTTCTCACTTCCACTAATCATTAATGCACTGAGAATTAGATCCATGTGGGAATAAAACTCCAGTTAAACAGAGAGAAAGAACCTGATTCATGACTTTGAACAGAAAGCAGCAATTCCTTTACACCTCTTGTACACATAATGACAGGAATCTAAATCACAGCAATAATCATTGGTCAGGTTTAATATGATCTTGTGATTGGACAAGAGAAGGGAGACGGTCCACCATAACACACACATCATCTTCAAATCATCATCATTGCTTTTTCAACCTGTTTCTAGACGTCTTACCATATTATTCTTCATTGTCAGAGATTCCCCTCTGCTCCGTTTGCAGAATGATGAAGTGTGTGTCAGCTTGCATTGCTCTGGACTTCCCAGTTCTATTCTGTTTCTCAGAGCAACGTGTGTTTGTGCTGCTGCTCTCCTTCATCTCATCTTCTTTTACAATTACTTTATTGAACTGCAAATGTTTTAGCTCTTCTAAGAGTAAAAAATCCCACATTTACTTCTGTTTTTTCCTCCACATTCATTTGGTCATTAGTGCTGCTCTACTTCTAATCCCCTGCTGTGAAAATGAGCTGAAATACACTTTACACTGCCACCTACTGGTCATTTACTGCAGTTTTCTTGTGTCAACAGTCTGAAAATAATCAAAGTGCAGTACAAATATTTATCTCCATTAAAACATGTTTAAATTAATTTATTTTCATTGATAAATTATATATTTTTGATTTACTTTGTAAGTCTTGAAGAAATCTGCTGCAATTTATTTTACAGAAATGAAATCTGTTCATTTAGTAGTCGGGCAACTCGCACTACATGACTGTCTAGACGAGGACTTCCATCAGTGTCTGTGACTGGTTCTCACACCCACACTGCAGGAATGAGGGAGAACACACAGGATGTGTAATGTGTAGAAACTGAGAGAGTGAAGTGTGTGTCATTGTGTATCTGCAGGTTGTGGGATTGTGGACTATCAGATGAAGGCTGTGCTGCTCTCGCTTCAGCTCTGAGATCAAACCCCTCACACCTGAGAGAACTGGATCTGTCTTGGAATAATCTAGGAGACTCAGGAGTGAAGTGTCTCTCTGCTGTACTGGAGAATCCTTACTGTAAACTGGAGATACTGAGGTAAGATCATCTCTCTGAGAGTCACATGACCTGCTCCTCAGTAACACACATTCTCTAATAGTGAGACTGAAGCAGAGCTTTTAGGTTCAGCATCAATGTTCTGAGGAGGAACTTTATAGTTTTATTTTTTACTTTTGTTTGTTAGTTTAAATTAGTGTTAATTTAATTTTTATCTTTTTATAATCATGACTTTTTATTGACTTTTGTATTGTTTTAGTTTCTAATATCTAATAAATGTACAAAAGTGTTGATATAAATGTGAATGTGACGAGGCAGAATAATGAAGAAAGAGAAGATGATCTAATATCTAACAAGCTACAAAAATCCCTCAATGTAGAATTGAGCTGTTGTGACTTTTATTGCAGCTCAAAAGTCCAATTAAACCTGCAGCATTAAATCTGTATTTCCAGTAGATTAACACCTGAAAATACTGTCTGGAGCTGAAGATCCTACAGCTTCTTTTACTCCACATTTAGATTTCAAACATCTCACTTTACTTCTTTCTCCTTTTCTCTCTCTTGGTCAGTGATGTGAGTGTGATGGTCAGTGATGTGAGTGTGATGGTCAGTGATGCGAATGTGATGGTCAGTGATGCGAGTGTGATGGTCAGTGAAGAGAGTGTGATGGTCGGTGATGTGAGTGTAATGGTCAGTGATGTGAGTGTAATGGTCAGTGAAGAGAGTGTGATGGTCAGTGATGTGAGTGTTATGGTCAGTGATGTGAGTGTAATGGTCAGTGAAGAGAGTGTGATGGTCAGTGATGTGAGTGTGATGGTCAGTGATGTGAGTGTGATGGTCAGTGATGCGAGTGTGATGGTCAGTGATGCGAGTGTGATGGTCAGTGATGCGAGTGTGATGGTCAGTGATGCGAGTGTAATGGTCAGTGAAGAGAGTGTGATGGTCAGTGATGTGAGTGTAATGGTCAGTGAAGAGAGTGTGATGGTCAGTGATGTGAGTGTAATGGTCAGTGATGCGAGTGTGATGGTCAGTGATGTGAGTGTAATGGTCAGTGAAGAGAGTGTGATGGTCAGTGATGTGAGTGTGATGGTCAGTGATGTGAGTGTGATGGTCAGTGAAGAGAGTGTGATGGTCAGTTATGCGAGTGTGATGGTCATTGATGTGAGTGTAATGGTCAGTGAAGAGAGTGTGATGGTCAGTGATGTGAGTGTTATGGTCAGTGATGTGAGTGTAATGGTCAGTGATGCGAGTGTGATGGTCAGTGATGCGAGTGTGATGGTCAGTGATGCGAGTGTGATGGTCATTGATGTGAGTGTAATGGTCAGTGAAGAGAGTGTGATGGTCAGTGATGTGAGTGTGATGGTCAGTGATGCGAGTGTGATGGTCAGTGATGCGAGTGTGATGGTCAGTGATGCGAGTGTGATGGTCAGTGATGTGAGTGTTATGGTCAGTGATGTGAGTGTGATGGTCAGTGATGTTCAGTGATGAGAGTGTGATGTTCAGTGATGTGAGTGTTATGGTCAGTGATGTGAGTGTGATGGTCAGTGATGAGTGTAATGGTCAGTGATGTGAGTGTTATGGTCAGTGATGTGAGTGTTATGGTCAGTGATGTGAGTGTGATGGTCAGTGATGTGAGTGTGATGGTCAGTGATGTGAATGTGATGAGAGTGTGATGGTCAGTGATGTGAGTGTTATGGTCAGTGATGTGAGTGTGATGGTCAGTGATGTGAGTGTTATGGTCAGTGATGTGAATGAAAGAAAGAGATCAAGTGGTGTCTGTGGGAGCTGAGGGAGTTCAGGCTTGTGAGCTGGAGGAAGCACTGACCGAGCAGCTAAGTGATTTATCTCAGCATTCTATTTAGAGCATCAGAGATGAGGAACAGTGGTCAGACATGTCTGAAAAGGATCTTTACTCTTTTGAACAAATTAACAGGTTCTTGGATGAGACTAAAGGAAAAGGTGTTTAAGTAAGTGATTTATTTACCCATCTTGAAAGGTCTGTTTCTTCTTAAGAAAACATGTTCGCTCTAAACCACACCACAGCAGAAACATCTTTATTAAAAAAACTCTCAACAGCCTAACAAGGGGAAATCTGCATAGTCATCATGTTTCCTCTCCTGTTTTCCTCTCTATTCTCTCTCTCTTTCTAGTGAGATTCTGCAGGTGAGATCCCTGAACAAAAATGAGATAAAGGACAGAAAAAAAGAGAAATACTTCAGAAAGTAAAGTTTTAAAGAAACTGAGTATAATCTTCCTGCAGGAGACACATAGTGCCGAGGGCAATGAGGTGGATTAGGGCTTGTGGTGGAATATTAGTGCTGGTGTTCTCACCTAATGTTAAAGCACAAATCTTCCCACAGGATAAGGTAGAACCAGGTAGACTCTCATAGTGAGAGCTGAAATCAACCACTTCAATGTTTTGTTTGTAAATATTTCTGCTTCTAACACAGGGTCAGAGAGGGTGAGACCACATGCTAAATCAGCAACAGTAAGAATGAAATCCCTGAACTTCTCAGACATATAGAGAGAAAACAACCCACGAACACGTCATTACACGTGGGTGACGTTCCACATAGGCAGGGTTTCTGCAGCACGTTTAGAAATGATATACATATCACACACACCATGAAGAACACGGTCACACACTCTGATATTTTCCCTACACCACTTTCAGACCATAGACTAATCCCAGTCGAGTGGACACTAATAACAAGAACACAGAAGTTCCTACTGGCATTTCAGTCATAAACTTAACAGGAAAAAACATTCTGTGAAATCTTCAAACACTTTTGAAAAGAATGGAAAAGAGGAAAGTGTGTGTATGAGTGTGAGTGAGTGTTTAGCATGGCATCTTCGAGCGCGAGGTTGTTTGAAAGTTTGACTCGCCGGCATGGTGTGCGGGTGTTTCGGTCTCCTCCGATACAAAAAGGGGAAACAAAAAAAAAAAAAAAAAAGGGGAAACAAAAACAACAGGGCGAGTTTAGAGGAGTGCGGGGTGCGGGGCGAGTGTAGAGGAGTGCGTGTTAGCGGTTGGAAATGTGGTGGGGCATGAAAACCTTGTCTCTGCCTTCCACGTGGACAGTGCTATAGTGATTTTTCTGAACAGTATTAAAAAAAGTGACTAAACTGATCCAAAAATGGTCCAAGATGGCGGCGCGGCAGTAGCTCGCAGCGGCCTCTCCGGATCCAAAAATGGTGCTTTCACCATATTTAGCCCGACCTTCCACAATACATGGACACCAGAGTCAGCTGTGTTCATGTGTACGACCACCAGACACTGTTACAGTACAGGCATTATGCAACCAACAATCTGCATGATGACCTTATCAACAACCTTCGCGACCTCGGCTTGCTGCGACCTCGGCCACAAAGACCAGGCCCCCAGCCCTCGGTGTTACCTGATGCCGGTGGCCGGGAGAGGAGACCTCGAAAGCGCTGTTCGAGGAAGCGGAAGCGCGGCAAGCGGGCGGGTGTCCGTGCTAGGCTAAATGCTAACCCTAGCCGGCCGGCTATAACTGGACTACATCCGACTCCAGCAAACCACACGGCGAGAGTTTAGAGACTGTTGCGTCTTTGTTTTTACGGAGACCTGGCTCAGCGACAGAGTTCCAGACGGCGCCATCCAGCTAGACGGGCTAACCGTGTTTCGAGCCGACAGAAACGCAGCTCTGTGCGGTAAGACTCGCGGTGGTGGCGTGTGTGTTTATATCAACACGGAATGGTGTAAGAACTCTGTGCTTGTTTCATGCTACTGCTCATCGCTTGTGGAGTTTGTGACTGTTAGATGCAGACCTTTTTATTTACCACGGGAATTCACCACTGTTTACATTGTCGGAGTGTACATTCCTCCCAGTGCTAACGCTAAGGAGGCACTGAGTGAACTCTACGGCGCTATTAGCGACCTGCAGAATGCTCACCCCGACGGATTGTTTATTATCGCCGGAGATTTCAACCATGCGAATCTCTAAACTGTGCTTCCTAAACTCCATCAGCATGTGGACTTTGCAACGAGAGGAGCGAACACGCTGGATCTTGTTTACACAAAGTATCGTGCGGAGCCCCGCCCCCATCTCGGATACTCAGACCACTGCTCTGTTATGTTGATTCCAGCATACAGACCGATCATCAGACGCTCTAAACCGGTTCTGAAACAGGTGAAAACCTGGCCAGAAGGTGCTACTTCTGCTCTTCAGGACTGTTTTGAGTGCACTGACTGGGACATGTTTAGAGAGGCTGCAACCTACGGCGATTCCATCAACTTGGAAGAGTACACGTCATCAGTGACCTGCTACATCAGCAAGTGCGTTGAAGACGTGACCATCTCCAAGACCATCACTACACGCTCCAACCAGAAGCCGTGGATGACTGCAAATGTGCGTGCGCTGTTGAAACAAAGAGACTCTGCCTTCAGAACAGGGGACAAGGCGGCCTTAAAAACAGCAAGGGCCAAACTGTCCCGTGCTATCAGAGAGGCAAAGCGCGCGCACGCGAATAAAATCCACGACCACTTCCAGGACAGTGGAGACACTCGGCGCATGTGGCAGGGCATCCAGGCGATTACGAATTACAAGACCACATCACCTGCTTGTGACCGTGACGCCTCCCTCCCAGATGCGCTGAACGACTTCTACGCCCGGTTTGAGGTACAGAACAATGTGGTGGCGAGGAAGACCATCCCTCCTCCCACTGACCAGGTGCTCTGTCTAACCACAGCTGAAGTGAGGAAAACTCTATGCAGAGTTAACCCACGGAAGTCTGCTGGACCTGACAACATTCCTGGCAGAGTGCTCAGGGAATGTGCAGAACAACTAGCAGATGTCTTCACTGACATCTTCAACATCTCCCTGAGCAGTAACGTTGTTCCCACGTGCCTTAAGACAACGACCATTGTTCCTGTGCCAAAGAAATCGACTGTCTCCTGCCTCAATGACTATCGTCCCGTCGCGCTCACTCCCATCGTGATGAAGTGCTTCGAGAGGCTTGTCATGAGGCACATCAAGACACAGCTTCCACCCTCCCTGGACCCCATGCAGTTTGCGTATCGTCCAAACCGTTCCACGGACGATGCCATCTCCACAACCCTCCACCTGGCCCTCACCCACCTGGACAACAAGGACTCATATGTACGAATGCTGTTCATTGATTTCAGCTCAGCATTCAACACAATCATTCCTCAGCACCTGATCGAGAAGCTGAACCTTCTGGGCCTGAACACCTCTCTCTGCAACTGGATCCTGGATTTCCTGACTGGGAGACCTCAGGCAGTCCGGATCGGGAACAGCATCTCCAGCACCACCACACTGAGCACTGGAGCCCCTCAAGGCTGTGTGCTCAGTCCACTGCTGTTCACTCTGCTGACTCACGACTGTGCACCAACGCACAGCTCGAATCATATCATCAAGTTCGCTGATGACACGACCGTGGTGGGTCTAATCAGCAGGAACGACGAGTCAGCATACAGAGAGGAGGTGCAACGGCTAACAGCCTGGTGTGGAGCAAACAACCTGTCTCTGAACGTGGACAAAACGAAAGAGATGGTTGTGGACTTCAGGAGAGCACAGAGCGACCTATCTCCAGTGATTATCGATGGATCCTCTGTGGAGATTGTCAAGAGCACCAAATTCCTTGGTGTTCATCTGGCAGACAACCTCACCTGGTCACTTAACACCAGCTCCATCACCAAGAAAGCCCAGCAGCGTCTCTACTTCCTGAGAAGGCTGAGGAAAGCCCACCTCCCTCCCCCCATCCTGTCCATGTTCTACAGAGGGACCATTGAGAGCATCCTGAGCAGCTGCATCACTGCCTGGTTTGGGAATTGCACCGTCTCGGATCGCAAGACCCTACAGAGGATAGTGAGGACAGCTGAGAAGATCATCGGAGTCTCTCTCCCCTCTATCATGGACATTTACACCACACGCTGCATCCGCAAAGCACACAGCATTGTGGACGATCACACACACCCCTCACACACATACTTCACCCTCCTACCATCAGGAAAACGGTTCCGAAGCATTCGGGCCGTCACAACAAGACTGTGTAACAGTTTCTTTCCACAAGCCATCAGGCTTCTCAACACAAAGAACTGAACAGAACTCACACACACTCACTTACACACGCACACACTCACTGTGTGTTACTGTTACTGAACTGTACAACCTGGACTAAACACAATCATCACTCATCTCGATCCACTCCACCACCATTTATATATTTATTATTATTTATACTCGCACCTTATATTCAGTACAATGTTTACATGATGTTTTTGCACCTTTTATACTACAGTAGAATGTTTACATGCTGTCTTTGCACCTCCTTGCTGCTGTTTTTTGCACTACATTGCTCTGTTCTGTTGTACTTTTTCCTGGGTATAGTTTTTACATTCACCTCACACAGTACTGTATACTTAAGTATACAGTAGGTTTACTAGTCGGCGCTATACTTGGTTTTTGTCTTTTGTCTTGTCTTGTGTTGTCTGTCTGCACTCTGTCTGTTTGTACTGTTCTTTTGTTTGCACTGTTTGCACCAGGCTGCACTCGATGCACTTTATGTTGTTTTGTTGTTTAGTGTAGCACCAGGGTTCTGGAGGAACGTTGTTTCATTTTTACTGTGTACTGTGTACCACTGTGTATAGTAAAAATGACAATAAAAGCCACTTGACACTTGAAAAAGGAATTGTTATAAATAATGTGTGTACTGGTTTCTCCCCTCAGTTCTCCTGCTAAAAAGGTGTTGCTGTCAAATGTTCCTTTTTTTTATTAGTCTCGGTACAGGCAAATTGTCTCCCCAATGAAGAAGATCCCCCTCGGCTGTAAGTCTCCACTAGTTAAGCACTTGGTGTTTTTTAGGTGGATGGTGTTTATGGTTCTGAAGGAAGGTGTTAAAGAACTTAACGTGGTCTTTAAATTCAGGAACGATGAGTTTGACTACAAGATCTTTGTCTCCACCGAATCAGAAATAAAATGTTTTAAATGTGCTCAGTTAGGGCATCTTGTGCGTGCCTGTCCCGAAAGACAAAGTGACCCCGGTGTTTCCAAGTGACCGGGGCAGGAAGCAGCTGAACCTGCTGGAGTCATTTCCCCTGCGGCTTCAGCTCAGCCTGCTGCTGAAAGGCCGTTAATGCTGCTGCACCAGGGCCAAGGGAGCATGAGCCCCAACCTCAGACTGTTGACCAGAGGTCCACTAACGACATAATTCCCCAAGAGAAGCCCTGCTCGGCTGAACCGGGCCCAGAAAAGCCCTGCTCAGCTAAACTGGGCTTGAGGAAGCCATGCTCAGCTGAACTAGACCAGGAGAAGCCCTGCTCAGCTGAACTGGACCTGGAGAGGCCTTGTGAAAAGTCACAGTGGACTCTGGAGCAGTGCTGCAGCTGCCTGCCCTGGCAGAGGCAGGCACAGGGATGCAGAGTTTTCGCCAGGAGGCACCAGTCACTACACCAGTGCAAGGGGACGGGGGAGGCGTGGAGATGGAAGACGAGCCCCAGTTCAAAGTGTCAACTAAAAGGAAGAAGCGAGGTAGGGGGAAAAAAGCAGGCAAAGAAAGACATAAAGGTGGAGGAATGTCTGATTCAGTTTTTAATCTAGACTCTCAGGAGGAACCGTTAAACATATTATATAGTGCTGAGAACTTATTAGTCTAGGAGTTTTTCCAGGATCGCAAACAGTTTGTCAACGGTTTGTCAACTGTTGTCAACGATATAAAACACTTTAAAAGAGAAGGAGCTTTTACAGATCAGAAAATCTTTAGATTAAAAAAGCTGATAATGAAGGTCAATAGGGAGAACTCTGATGGAGACTGATAGACTGTGTGGTGTTTTATTTTTAGTTCTTTTAGCATTTTTTTGTTTTACTTTTATTTTATTTTTTTAGGGAGGGAATATGGAAAGAGAGCAAAGCTTTAGGAGCTTATGAGATAAAAACGTGTTGATGTTGTTATGCTACAGGAAACACACAGTGGCAGCAGTAATGCTGCTGATTGGGTGAAGGAGTGGAATGGGTTGGTGATTTTAAGCCAGAACACATCACTTGGTGTTACCCTGCTTTTTAATTACAATTTTATTCCTGTTTCCTACACTATAGAAAAATGTTAAATGGGAGGCTTTTAGAGTAAATGTTTTTTATGAGAATGAGGTATTAGTGTTTATCTGTGTGTACGCTCCAACCAGTACAGTGGAGAGAATGAGTTTTTAGACAAACACATCAATGTTATTTTAAACTGTAGCACTGCTACATTTTAGTTTTGGGAGAATATTTTAATTGTACATCAGACAATATAGAGAGAAACCATGCAGAACCTCATTTTGCTTCCCATAAGCATCTGTGGGAGCTGGTGGAGACCTACAATGTCTGTGACATATGGAGAAATTTCAATAAAAAACAGAGACAGTACATGTGGGCCCACAGCATAGACAGCACGCTCTCCCTGGCAAAATTAGTTAGATTTTATTGTTTTAAGCATTAGATAACTTTTTTACGAAATGTTCCATTTTTCCCAGTAGGCAGTGATCACTGTATGGGTGTCAGGTTGGAAGAACGAGCAGAAGCCGAAGTTCAACAGAACAAAGATGTGTTTAATGATGAAGGGAGTGTAGATAAACCAAACCAGCAGTAAGCACGGGATCACTAAAGGCACAGGCAAAGAGCAGTTCATAAGATATATCCACAGAATAGAACCACAATGAAATAAGTCCTTGGTGACAATCCACAAAGAGAGGGTGTGGCTGGTGGATCCCTGACAGTACCCCCTCCCTGGTACCGCATTCACCCCGGCTTTCACCCGGCTGTAGCGGATGAGAAGCATGAAACTTCTCGAGAAGCACCGGGTCAAGGATGTTTTGCCGGGCCACCCATGACCGCTCCTCCGGTCTGTAACCCTCCCAGTCCACCAGGTATTCATGACCATAAGGCTTTAGGAGAGACACGTGGAAAGCGGGGTGAATGCGGTACCGGGGAGGTAGGTCCAGCCTGTAGGTCGCCTCGTTAATCCGTCTCTCCACTCTGAAGGGCCTGATGTACCTGGGGCTCAGCTTTCTACAGGGGAGTCGAAGTCGGAGGTCCCAGGTAGACAGCCAGACCAAGTCCCCGGGCAGATAGGTGGGTGTTTCACGTCTCTGGGCATCGGCGTGCCTCCGGGTCTACCTTACAGCGCGGCGTAGCTGGGTATGAGCCGATTCCCACACCTTGAGGCTCTCCCGGAACCACTAGTCCACCGACAGCACGTTGGAAGGTTCATCGGACCACGAAAACAGTGGTGGCTAGAACCCCAACACGCACTGGAAGGGTGTGCGACCTGTGGTGTCCTGACACAAGGAGTTTTGTGCGTACTCAGCCCAGGGAAGGAACCGACACCATTTCACCTAGTCCCGGCAGCAGTATGTACGCAGATATCGACCCAACTCCTGGATCTTGCGTTGGGTCTGTCCGTTGGACTGAGGGTTATAACCAGAGGACAGGTTAACGGTAACCCCCAGTAGACGAAAAAGCACCCTCCACACACGAGAGGTAAACTGGGAGCCGCAATCCGACACTATCTCCTCCGGGAGACCGAAGTTGCGAAAGACATGTTTGAAGAGTGATTCTGCCGTCTCCAAGGCGGTAGGGAGGCCTCAAAAAGGAATAAAACGACATGCCTTGAAGAATCGGTCCACAGCCACAAGGACACAGGTGTTACCCCCCAGATCGTGGTAAGTCCGTGACGAAGTCGAAGTGATGTGGGACCAAGGTCGTCGTGGAATGGGTAAGTGGACTAGCTTGCTCACGGGCAGGTGCCGAGGGGTCTTGGCCATGGTGCAAGCACTGCATCTGCGGACGAAGGTGGCGATTTCAGTGGCCATGCCGGACCACCAGTATCGGGCTTAAACTAAGCTGAGGGTTCGTGGTGTGCCTGGGTGTCCTGAACCGGGGATCTCATGTACCGCCTTTAACAGGTTAGGCTGACACTTACGCGGAACGTAGGTTCGACCGTCTGGACACCCGGGGGGTGTTGCCTCCCTCTGGGTAGCACGACAGATCTAATCGAGATCCTAGACAATGGGGCAGACAATTAACTGGCGGGGCAAGATGGGTACAGGGTCAGTAGGCTCCTCTGGGCCGTACAGGCGAGATAGGGCGTCTGCCTTGCCATTCTTTGAACCCGCCCGATAGGTGATCTGGAAGTGGAAGCGTGTAAAGAAGTGGGCCCATCTTGCCTGCCGGGGGTTCAGCTCTTTGCCTCATGGAGATACTGGAGGTTCTTAAGGTTGGTAATGACGGTGAATGGGTGTGTAGCCCCCTCAAGCCAGTGCCTCCACTCCTCAAGGGCTAGTTTGATGGCGAGAAGTTCCCAGTTGCCGATGTCATAGTTTTGTTCCGCTGACGACATCTTCTTGGAAAAGTAGGCGAAGGGGTAGAGCCGGGGCGGATTCCCCGACAGCTGGGAAACGGTAGCCCCTACGCCTGTAGAAGACGCGTCTACCTTCACCAACCGAACGGGACCTGGGGATCGGGATGATGGAGGAGGGGAGCGACGCAGAACCTCTGCCGGAGTTCCTCAAACGCCTCCTGTGCGTCGGTTCTGGCATTCCCCCTGAGGAGCGAAGTAAGTGGAGGAAAGACCTTGCTATAGCCACAGATGAACCGGCGGTAGAAATTTGCGAACCCCAAGAACCTCTGCAACTCCTTTATTGTTGTAGGAACTGGCCATTCCTTCACCGCCGCCACCTTCCTCTCGTCCATCCGGATGCCGGCTTCACTGATGTTGTACCCCAGGAACTGCACCTCCAAGCGTTGAAACTCGCATTTGGGGAGGTTGAGGTAGAGTTGGTGCTCCCGGAGCACCTCTAGAACCCGGATAACGTGGTTGTGATGTTCATGTGGCGTCCGGGAGTAAATCAAAATGTCGTCTATGTAGACGATCACAAAGTGGTGGAGGAAGGGTCGGAAGAGCTTATTCATAAAGTGTTGAAACACCGCTGGAGAGATTGACAGGCCGTATGGCATCACCCGGTACTTGTAGTGACCCGAGGGGGTGATGAACTCCGTTTTCCACTCGTCCCCCTGGCGTATGCATACCAGGTTGTACGCACTCCGCAGATCGAACTTGGTGAAGATGCGGGCTTCTCGTAATTCCTCCAGGGCGGCAGGAACCAGGAGGAGCGGGTATGGTAGTGGAGAGATTTGTGCGTTCAAGCCTCGGTAATCAATACAGGGCCGGAGTCCCCCATCCTTCTTGCCGACGAAGAAGAAGCTGGAGGCTGCAGGAGATGAGGATGGGGTGATGAAACCCTGTAGGAGGGATGTACTGTTCCATCGCTTAGTGTTCTGGAGCTGATAAGGGATAGATCCGACCCTTGGGTAGTTTGGCCTCAGGCATCAGGTCGATAGCACAGTCCCACGGCCGGTGGGGTGGCAACTTGGTGTCAGCCTGCTCTCTAAAGACGTCTCCGTACTCCCGATATTCCGCCGGGATCTCTCAGCTGCTCGTGAGTCCCCTCTCGACTAGGGCGGAGACAGAGAGGGTGAGAAAAGGGGTTAACAGGGATACAGGTAGCTTGGGTAAATGCGAGATGTCTGAGGGAAAGTCTACAGCACTCACCATCCGTCGAGGAGGACGTCATGGGCACTGGGCGACTCTGTGTCCTTGTTCTCCACAATACAGGCAGGCTGTGTATGCCAGCCGGTGTTCTCACTCCTGGGAGGATAGTCTGTGGGAGCTCAGTTGCATGGGTTCTGTTTCTGAGGCTGTAGATAGTGCAAAGGCTTGGGAGATTTCTACTTCAGGAGTGCGGCAGGCAGTCAAGCGTTGGGAGATGCGAATCGATCTTTGTATAAACGCCTCCAATCCCAGGGTGTCATCGTAAGTCGCCATCGCTAATTGAAGCTCCTGATTTAAACCTCTTTTGTATGTCCCAAGCAGTGCTGCCTCGTTCCAACCACTAGGTGCCGCCAGCATGCGGAAATGGAGGCTGTAATCCACGACGCTATCCGCCCCCTGGGGGAGTTCGAGGAGTTGGTCGGCCATGGAAGTATTACCGGTGCTTGTGCAGAAGACTTCCGTGAAGTGCGCTGTGAACGCGGCATATGACTCTCTGCACTCCAGTGCGCTCTCGCCCAAGCCAACGCACACCCGTGAGCAACGAGATCAAAAACACAACCCAGGCTCACTCCGAGGGAAATCGCTGGGGTTGCATTTCGATGTACAATGATACCTGAAGCAGGAAACCACAACACTCCGGAAAAAAACGGCCGGGAGAGCCATCTGGCTTCTGAGCGGTGGTGCAGCTCGGCTGGAAGTGGCCGACGCAAAAGCTTCACGGATTGCCTCGGTTAGCTCTCTCACGGGATCATCAGAGTCATCTGACTGGAAATCCATAACGAGGTAACGCTGTTCGGTTTCCTTATTCCCCGGTCGGTAAAAGGTCCGTTCTTCTGTCAGGCTGGAAGAACGAGCAGAAGCCGAAGTTCACCAGAACAAAGATGTGTTTAATGATAAAGAGAGTGTAGATAAACCAAACCATCAGTAAGCACGGGATCACTGGCAAAGAGCAGTTCATATGATATATCCACAGAATAGGACCACAATGAAATAAGTCCTTGGTGACAATCCACAAAGAGATAGTCCATAGAAAGAGCAGTCAGAAGGTCCAGTGATATTCTCCAGACTAATCGGTAGAACGGACGGGGAGTGTTTGGAAGTGTGTGCTTATATGGTGCATGATTAGTAGGACGGGAAGCTGCTAGGAGGAATGTGTGGTTCAAGAGAGGGTGTGGCTGGTGGATCCCTGACAATGGGTCAGTGTACCATCTGTTGAAAGAATATTAAACCTAAGAGTGCTTACTGGCATTTTAACACCACACTTTTAGAAGATGCTAATTTTAGAGAGTCTTTTATTTGGTATGGAATTGTTTTAAATGTGTGAAGGCAGCTTTTAAGCAGTGAGATGTGACAAAAGCACAAATTAAAAAATTTCTGTCAACAGTACACATTCAATGTCACAAGAGACATTGCCAGATCTTTAAAAGCTCTGGATAAATAGATAGTGGAATTCCAGCGTTTGGAGGCCACAGGATATCGAGGGCATATTGAAGCCTTCAGACCAAAAAAAGCCAAAATAAACGACCTGTTGGACACAAAATGTCACGAATTAGGTAAATTCAATTTAATTCAATTCATTTTTATTTGTATAGCGCTTTTAATAATGAACATTGTCTCAAAGCAGCTTTACACAGATAATGTGGTGATTAAACGTAAATATGTTCTTTGTAAGTAAGTTTGTCCCTGATGAGCAACTGTGGCAAGGAAAAACTCCCCGAAATAGCATAAGGAAGAAACCTTGAGAGGAACCAGACTCAAGAGGGAACCCATCCTCATCTGGGTTGCACCAAATGTCCATTTGAAGCAAATATACAATGTTGCGCTGTACAGTGATAACGATCAGAAGCAAACTGCACTCCCGAGTCAGTGCAGCAGACCGCCGACACCAACTACAGTCCAATCCATCCTCAAAAGCACCCGATCTACTCCGGAATTACATGGAACCACCCAAGGTGTCGATGAGAGACCGTCCCACGCTGCACAGAAGTGTGAAGATCCACGGAGGGGAGAGGGGCAGGAACAGTGGTCACTGGAACCTTAGGAGCATGTTTAACTCGACCGAGAGAGAGAGAGAGAGAGAGAGAGAGAAGGATATGGATTATTAAGTGCCCCTATTGGTGTATGAAAGTTAATGTCACTGTGCAGTTTGGACTCCGGCAAGACTCGCTATGGCAGCATAACTAAAAGGGAGAACCAGAAGGTAACACAGACATGAGGGACCTCTGGGATAAGAGACGACCCACCACACCACCGTCAACAAACCTAAGTGAATGTGTGAATGTGAGGGGACGACAGCAAACAAATATACCAGTTCCCCAAACACTCTATATCTATGCTCCCTCCAGATCTGAGCCTTTACCTAAGAAAAATCTACTGATCAAAGTCTTGACTAAATAAATACGTTTTCAACCTCGACTTAAACACTGAGACTGTGTCCGAGTCCCGAACACTGGTTAGAAGGCTGTTCCATAACTGTGGGGCTTTATAAGAGAAAGATCTGCCCCCTGCTGTAGTCTTTATTATTTGAGGAACCAACAGATAGCCAGCACCTTTTGATCTAAGTAGGCGTGGAGGGTCATACTGGTACAGAAGTTAACTCAGATACTGCGGTGCGAGACTGTTAAGTGCTTTATACGTCAGTAGTAATATTTTATAATCGATGCGAGATTTGATTGGGAGCCAGTGAAGACTGATTAAAACAGGGGTGATGTGGTCGTATTTCCTAGATCTAGTGAGGACCCTTGCTGCTGCATTCTGGACTATCTGAAGCTTATTTATGCACTTACTCGAACACCCAGACAGTACAGCGTTACAGTAGTCTAATCTAGAAGTAACAAAAGCATGAACTAGTTTTTCTGCATCCTGTAACGACATCATATTTCTAATTTTAGCAATATTTCTAAGGTGGAAGAAGGCGATCCTGGTAATATTATTCACGTGAGACTCAAAGGAAAGACTCGGGTCAATAATCACACCAAGGTCTTTGACAGCCGTACATGCTGAAACAGAAACACCATCTAGAGATGCTACGTAATCGGAAAGTTTACTTCTAGCTGCATGTGGTCCTAGTAAAAGTACTTCCGTCTTATCTGAGTTGAGCAGAAGAAAGTTATTAAGCATCCATTGTCTAATATCCTTTACACACTTCTCAACACTGTTTAGCTGATCTCTCTCATCTGGCTTTGCTGAAATATACAGCTGTGTGTCATCAGCATAGCAAATTTATTTGTATTTTAATTTTTATGAGTATGGGGGATGTAAAGATGTTTGAGGCTGTGTGGTGTAGAAGCTCTGTGTTCTGTGAGAGATGAAGAATTGTATTTTACACTAGAACTAACCTAAATAATCACTCACACACACACACACACACACACACACCTCCCCCAACCTTTAACTGTCCTTACCTGATTTTATTTGTCTATTTATCAAATTTCTTTTTATTTATTTATTTACTTATTTATTTATTTTGATAAATCAAATCTGATACCTGCTGGCACTAAACATAACTAATGTCAAATACTGTAAAAAAAAAAAAAAAAAAAAAAAAAATTTTTTTTTTTTTTTTTTTTGGGAAAAAAAACAACAGGGTATCCCTCTCTCTCTCTGATGTGTAATGTGTAGAAACTGAGAGAGTGAAGTGTGTGTCATTGTGTATCTGCAGGTTGGTGTGTTGTGGAGTATCAGATAAAGGCTGTGCTGCTCTCGCCTCAGCTCTAAACTCAAACCCCTCCCACCTGAGAAAACTGGATCTATCGGGGAATAAAGTAGGAGACTCAGGAGTGAAGTTTCTCTCTGATCTGAAGGATGATGAACGATACAAACTACAGACACTAATGTGAGTAATAATCTGTTTTATATAAACACTGAAACTAATGTGATGATTAGTGTTATTTACTACATTAGTGTTATTTACTACATTATTATTATTTACTACATAAGCTCTACAGTTGTGATCTTTATTAAAAGCAGCAAAAACTCTACAGCCTGGGATTGGAGAAGTGCAGTGATGTGATGCAAATATCTGCTCATGTTCCTCTTTTATCTTCTGCACCTTCTCATTCTCATTCTCGCTAAATGTTCTACCAAAGATATTATACAGCGGGGAAAATAAGTATTTGACACATCAGCATTTTTTAAACAGTAAGGGTGAAAATGTTCTGATTTCTTTGTATGAAATTAATATATGTCTTGATGGCTACATCTGGTGGACATTTTGTGTCAATAGCCCACTTAGAAATCCCCTTACTGATAAAAAAAAAACTGATGTGTCAAATACTTATTTTCCCCGCTGTATAAGCATGAAAAAATTATGAAGGACAAATGATACACTGGAATCAAATCCTGGTTTCCTTGAAGCAGAGATAATTACCTGCTGCTTATCATCAAACACCACCTTCTAGTTTTCTGTTTTCTGATTCACTTCTTTCTTTTCTAGTGTTTAATGGTTATGAACAATTGTGTGTGAAGACTCCAGTGTTCCTGCATTTCCGTGTCTGCAAACCGAGAACACGTTTATCTGCAGGATCTGAGGAGTTGATGTGAAAAAGCCCAGAGCAGAAGGAGTCCAAATCACATGTATTACTTTGTTCTTTAGTTAGTATTTAATAGAGTTTCTATCTTTATGCTACAGGATCAGACCCAATCCATTCTTTATTTTCTCTCTGATCTGATCTCGAATTTCTTACTAGTATCAGGTGATCAACCCAGTATGGGATCAGTGCCATCTTTAGTGCCTGCATATACACACGAACACACACACACACATTCACACACACACCTGGATGTATATAATATGTATATGATGTATTATATAATATTTCCTACAAAAACACCCATTAACTATAATAATTTTATATAAAGTATAGAAGAAAAATAAATGGAGTTTTATTTACTCTTCTTTCTTTCTTTCTTTCGTTCTACACCACTTTTTGGAAATTTCCCCACAAATAAAGTTTTATCTTAAAGGCTTATTATCGTCTCTAGGTTATGTATGTATTTAAACCTAGTTCCCGGAGGAACTTTGTGAACACCCCCTCGTTGTCCACGCTCTGAACCACGTGTGGAATCTGGCCAATAGGTAAGATGTGACGTCGTGTAAACCAGAAAGCTACAAAATGGCTGCGCGAGGTAGCGACATTAGCTTCTGCAAAAGAGAGGAGGTAAGCGCCGCAGGGATGCAGGGAGTGTGGCACGGGGATGAAGCGTCTTGTTCCCTCAGAGAACTAGGTTTACATACGTACCCTAGACACATTCCCCATTCTGGAAATTCGAGCTGCATTGCAACGCTTTGGGAACGAGTGTCCAATCACGCCACACTGACAAGACCCTGCCTAGTGTGTAAGGGCCATGGCACCTGCACTCAGGACAGAGGAGCCCAGAGTGGCTCTAAGGTCGAGGCCATAAAACCCAACAAAGGTCAGTAGGGTGGACCAGCCCGCAGCGTCGCAATGACTTGGAGTGGGACTCCAGTGGCCCAGGCCATAAAGGCCGCCACACTCCGGGTGGAGAGAGCCTTAACCCCGAGAGGGAGCATGGAGACCAGATGACTCAAGAGAAGAGGATGGCATCCACTACCCACCTGCCTAATGTCTGCTTATAGGCCAGGAATCCCTTCTTACCATAGCAGATGAACAGCTGCTCTGACTTCCTCTACGGACTTGTCTTGTGGAGGTAAGTTGGTTCTGACACCCCTGGCCCGGGTCTAGGAACAGAGGAGGGCAGAATGCCTGTAACACAACAGGTCATGTGGGAAACGTAGTCACTAGAGATGAGCCAGATATTTGGCTGAAACGAGTATCCGGTACGGATAAAGCACTTCTGCCAAGTACGAGTATTATGCGAATAATACGAGTCAATATCTGTGCTCGGATTGAATGAAAATCATCATTGGGTAGCTGATTGTGTCAGCTTTCTGTGATAGGCTAGTCACAGTGCCCCTCCCCTACACACATACAGATGTACTGTGTTGCTGTGTCCCGCTCTGCTCACTCACAGTCACACACAGAACAGCTCTCTGTCTCTCCCTCAGTCACTCGGGTTCGCGGGTCTTTTTTTCGTTAACGTTTAGGGTTTCTTTAGCTTTTTACTTCGGGTTGTAACATTAATAATACGTACTTACTAACCAGTGGAGTTCTGGTAAACGTGGGTTCGTTCAGATGTGGTGCTTGCTTGGTAGAATGCGACTCGCTTTGCCTGTCGGACCTTCGGCTGTCTCTAACCAGTAACCATTGTCTGACCACTCAGTGTCTGACCACAGAGTGTCTGACACGTTTTTGCTGTATTTAAAAAAAAAACAAGGTTGTAAGCTAGTGGTATAAATATTACAAATTAATTATTAAGCTATACACACACACACACACACACTTACACACACACACCTGGTGTGGAAATAAAAAATAAAAAAGCACCAAAAAAATAAAAATAAAATCACACTGATCTTAAAAAAATTAAAAGTTAAAAAATAAAGTTATGTTGTTCATTACATTTTACTTCATAATTGCATACTGCAGCACTGCATTGTTTTGTTTTCGTTGTTGCAAAACTTGTTCTGTAATATAGTTTGTCTGCTATCGTGATCTAAACCATTTATCTGAAGCTCAATCCTGATGCTGTCCTGTAAATATTTTTCTAATCAGCAATAAATATAACAATTTCTGATCAACCCATATCAATTGCATGATTAAAATAACATACTGGTTAAATCCCTGCCCATTTCAATACAAACCCCGCCTACTTCCGGGTTAGGCCCCACCCACTCCGAGTACAGATACAGATACAGATACAGATAATTCATATGATTAACAGATACAGACACATATATAGATAATGCTGTACTCGCTCAATCCCTAGTAGGCACCTTAGGTACTTTCATATAGGTAGGTTTCATATATAGAAACGCGCTGGTCATGCTGGGGCAAAATCCAGGCAGGACGGGGCCACGGAAAGAGCCTGTAGATCCCCGATCCTCTTCATAGAGGTAATCAGCAAAAGGAAAGCGGTCTTTACCGAAGGGTACCTAAGGGCCACGGATGGGGGCTTGGATAGAGCTGCCAACACTACAGCCAGGTCCCAGACAGCCACGGAGGAAACTTGTCACCAGAGTCGAACTGGATCATGTAAGCGCGGCTGCGCCATGCCCCTCCGAGAGCACGAGGGGATTCCTGGCGCGTTTCTCCGGCGAGAGTACTGAATTGGGCGGATTTTTATTGAGCATCGGCAAATACGTGAAGGTATATTCTACCCGATTTCCCTCGGAACGAGCCAAGATCGCTTTCTGCATTTCTCTCCTGGCTGGTGACGCTGTCTCTAGAGACAGCACGCTGTGGAGCGCCAAGGGAACGATCTTGGCTAGTACACCAACTTCATCAGGCTTCTCCTGGGGATGTTTGGGAAGTACATGGCGGACCTCCACTATATCTTCATCTTCATGAGCATGCGACGTCTCACCCCCAAGTCTCCCTGAAGGCGACGTCTCCCCAAAATAAGCTGCAAAAACATAAATAAATATACTTGAAAAAAAAACGTAATATTAACTAAAAAAGAAATAAAATAAAATAAAACAATAAAGAGACAAAAAAGGGCAAGCTTTCTGTGTGAAATAGGGGAGAGAAGGGAGGTAGGGGTGTTGACATTCCTGTTGACATGAGACCCCAATATTTCAGGATATAATTCAGAGATGGTTTGGCATCACTACAGTGAATATGGATAACATTAAAGTCATTGTGTGTGAAATAGAGGGAATTCTGTGAAACAGAATTTGATCATCTGTATTTGTGTCTTATCAAATCTGGTGACCCTGCGGTAAGTCCGTTCCAGTTCACTTTTCAGGATATAAGAGAGAGAGAGAGAGAGAGAGAGAGAGAGAGAGAGAGAGAGAGAGAGAGAGAGAGAGAGAGAGAGAGAGAGGAAGGAAGGGGGTTCGGCATCACTAGAATGAATATGGCAAACAATAACAAATTCCAGTATTTTATTCAGCACTTTGTTACCAAATAACAATAATTTAAATGTTTTCCAAGTTCCTCGATTTGGAATAATAATAAACTTATTGTTGTTAAATACATATATAAATAAAAGTCAAACACACACACACACACACACACACACACACACACACACACACTTTCATTCACAGTGTTAACATAAGGACAGAATACAGCTTGTAACCAGGTTTTCAAGACCTCAGACTGTGAAACAGATGCAGAGCTTCTTGTTACTGATGAACTACTGCGAGCATGGATACCTGACTGCACACAGCATGATAAAGTTTTGTGTAGTTTTATTGATCACAAAGCTCCTCCATCACATCTCGTTCTATAGACATATGAAATGACTGAAAGTTTTATTGCCCTAAAGCTCTACAGTCTGCTCCAGCTCAAGATCTTCCAAATGATACTAAGCCTTTTCACCTTTATGTGAAGAACATGGTGGTATGGCTGTGGGGATTCTGGCCCAGGAACACAGTGACAGATATCTCCCTGTTGTGTATCTTTCTAAATCTTTACACAACATACCACAAGGGTTTCCCTCGTGCTTGCGTGCAGTAGCTGCTGCGGCTCTGATGGTCTGGGATGCTGAGAAAACGGTGCTGTCACATCCTTTGATACTGAACACCTCACATCAGCTAACAGCTATTTTACACAACCTCAACACACAACATATGACAGCACAACGTAGTTCTGGTTATGAAACCACACTCATGAAGACAGAAAACTTCACCATTAAGCCTCTTCTCAGCCACATTCAGCTGTAGTAGTGCTGCGTGATCTGCTAGACTTTATAGATTTAGATGGTGTTAATGACGCACATGATTGCCTTAAACACATTGAACAAGAGACCTCTTGTAGGTCTGATCTTTTAGATACGACCCTGGAAGAGGGGGATTGTCTATATGTAGATGTTCATGTTTAAACCTTCTGATGATGTGTATTTATGTGGATATGCGGTTGTAAGATTTCCTGATGTAATCATTACCATACACATCTGCACACAGCTGCAGAGTTGGTGGCACTTGCAAGAGCATGTCAGTTGTCTGAAGGTAAAGTAGTGACTGTATACACTGATTCTAAGTCTGCTTATAGTGTTGTGCATGATTTTGCTGAAACATGGAAGCAAATAGACTTTAAAACAGCTGATGGAAAGCCCATAGCACATTTTAATCTCATAGGCGATCTTTTAAAAGCTGTTCAACTCCCTGCCAAAGTGGCCATAGTGAAGGTTAAAGGACATGCCACAGGTGATTCAGAGAAAATTCAGGGAAACACGCTAGCAGATAAAGTAGCTCAGGAAGCAGCAAAACAACCAGTAGATTTGGACACAATACATACAAACCCTGAGATCTTGATGATGTCACATATCTCCAATATACCAGATATTGACCTAAAAATACTTCAGAATCAGTCTACTGAGGAGGACATCAAGTATTGGGATTCTAAACAACGTAAATCAGATTCTGCTGCTATTATTAGAGATGTAGATGAAAAAATTGCTCTGCCTAAACTAGCTTCAATAGTGTTGGTAAAGCATTACCATGGGATGTCACACATTAGCATAGCTAAAGTCATACAGGCTATAAACACATTATACTGTATTGCTGATGTAGCTAAAACCAGAGGTGGCAAAAGTACACACATCATTTACTTCAGTAGAAGTGCAGATACTCATGTTTTGAAATACTCGGGCAAAAGTTGAAGTACAGATTATACTTTTATACTCAAGTGAAAGTAAAGAAGTTTTGGCTCTGACATGTACTTCAGTAAAAAGTAGTTATTACTTCTACTTGTTTTAGTGTCATGCTGGTAACTGAACCTCACATCATATTAATATTAGAACTGTCAATACAAATTAAATATTTAATCACACATTTCTATCTGTTTTTAATGTACCATATATTAATACTTCCTGTTTTTAATACATTAAGCAACATGGACATAGAGAAATATGGATGCAACATAGAGCATGAAGACAAAAAATTCTTGTAAATGTAATAATGATGGTTTAAATGACGTAAATCATCAGGACACCAAACGGAAGCTTTCTATGTTTCCACACGGACAGTTAATGAGGTGATACCGGAGAAACTGTACCTCTTCAAGTCAAGAAGCTTTTATCATAATCATACTGATTTATGGTCTGTAATGGTTTTATGGGATTTATGGTATAAATTATAGCGATTACAGAATCAAAGAATATTTTTATTAGATGTGAATGTGGTTTATGTAAAAGACATATATTTATATGTGTGAGGTAAATATTCACTGATATTCAGGTTGTTATAACGTCTCTTTTATATTCATTTATATTTTTTTATAAAAATGGTAAAACAGAAATGTGCGCTGTAGCATTGTAACAGAGGTTTGAAATGGTTTGACAGTAGATTTTTCATAGTAAGATTAAGTACACGTTAAGTTCACCCACAGAAATCAATCATGAAATTAATAAATGGGACCCAATTCTCACCCACTGTGGTCCCATATCAACCCCAATAAAGGGGCCATTTGTGGGTTGACCCATGATTAAGTCATGTGGGCCCCATAAGGGTCCTTTTTGTAGCCCAATTTGGCCCCATTTTTAACACCTATTTGGGACCCAAATGGGCCCATATAAAGAACACCTATACAGGCCCCATTTAGAGCCCACCATGGACCCATCAGTCACCCTTCTGGGCTAACACACGTGGGGCCCATGTGGAGCCGATGAACAAATTCCTCTGGGCCCTATTTGGGTTGCCCATGCAGGGCCCAAGTGACAGCCCATCAAAAACCCACATGGGGCCCACATGAAAATGTTGACTGAGATGGGACATAAACTCCTGCAGTCTCTCTGTAGGGTTTATGTGGGATTGTGTCAAAAAAGAGGAGACTCTCATAAAACACATGCCCTCACCTACAGACTTCTTAAAGAAGGTGAGATTATATTGACATTTCAGTATATAGTTACTAAAAATGATCTGGACAGTGATATAAAGAAGGCAATTGTGTTATGTTTTTGGTTTTGTATTTCTTCCTATAAAGTGTATTTTAAATTTTTGGTATCGTTTTGTTTCCTTCGCAGACTCTTTATGCAGAGCCATTCACATCATGTGCAAAATAAAGGCATACGGAAAGATTTATTACTTGCTCAGCAAATATCTGCATTAAAACTAAACAAACTAACTTTATGCCTCAAATGACATACTCATGTAGTATTCTAGATCATTATTTACTCCTATTACTGTCTGATACATAAACCCTTCAGTAACGCTGTGTGTTATTTTTCATGTTTATATGTATTTATTGGGGTCATTTGGAGGTCATTTTGTAGGACTCCTTACATAAGAGTAATAAATGGAGGTTATAAAAAGAGCAGAATGCACAGTTAGAGCTCTACCTCAGTATTTCAATCATCTGCACTTGTGATTGCTTGTGATCTTTTAGTTATGATCATATTATTGTAAACATTGTTTCATTGATCTGGGTTTTAAATAAATGATGTATTTTTTGCTAGTAGCCTTCTGAAAACAGCTACAGAGCCATCATCAGCACACTGAAGGCTCTTCTGAAAGACAAAAGTCTGACTTTTCAGAAGAGCAGTTGGTATGGTGATGATCTCCGTCCTGCTGCCTGGGACTACGTATTCAGACCTTCTCTGTGCACAACTGGGCTGGATTTGGACCGTCTCCCATGTTATACGGTACTGAATGTGACACTGCTTCAACGTGTTTAATTCTCATCTTTCTAGTTTATTAAACATTAGATAAATTGCAAACTGGCAAATGTGAGACTCATATGAGACAGTGTGTCCCAAATACTGCAAATTTTCTATTCTTGTTGCAGAAATGTACAACTGATGGTATTCTATTACTGCCACAAAAACACTTAATATGTCTAATTTTTTATTTATCAGAAAAAGTGTGTGGATCATCTTGAACACTTTGCTAAAACAAACACAAACAAAGGAAAAAAAGTTCAGAACCGTCTCTGTGGCAGCAATTTTCAGGCTACTTGGTAAGTTTCCTGTGAAT
>MU533742.1:8185-47016 GCA_024362625.1 Silurus asotus
AGAGAGAGAATGTGTGTGTGTGTGTGTGTGTGTGTGTGTGTGTGTGTGTGTGTGTGTGTGTGCTCACCTCTCTGAGCTCTCGGATCTGTTCTGATAATCCTCCAATCTCAGAGTAAGACACACTTCCTGGGTCCTCATGAGACATGTTATACACCAACGGGTCCACCTCACGTGGCAAATACCTGATACACACACACACACACACACACACACACACACACACACACACAGTAAGTAAAGCTCCAAACTTCAGTTTTCAAAAAACACTAGGGTCTGTGTGTGTGTGTGTGTGTGTGTGTGTGTGTGTGTGTGTACCTCATGATGGTGAGGGTGGTCATATCCAGTGCCACTCGGGTGCCAGGCTTCAGCTTCGTCTTGTCCAGCTATAACCAGAAAAACAACAACATCAATACACACACAGGCACGCACGCACGCACGCACACACGCACACAGGAAGTGACATCACACACAGTGAGTGTTTACCTGTCTCCTGCAGCCCACCACATAGCGCGGGCCATTAGTGGCTTTAACAATAACTGAAACACACACAGAATAAAATTTCAGTGAAGTGTGTATACACAAGCTGTAACGATAAAAAAATATCAGTACACACTTACACTTTTCTTCTGTCAGCTGCTTCAACACCTCCCCTACAATCTATACACACACACACACACACACACACACACACACACACACACACATACAAACTGTTAATGATGTGTGCAGTCTCTCATACAGTAAACACATCAGTGATACACATGATCTCAGGGATGTGTGTATCAATGCTCACACACACTGCTGTACTGATAGTGATATTTATTTAGTTATTGATTACCTGATTAAGTGGGTGATTGTGATTTAGTGAGCGAGAGAGTGATTAAGTGATTGTAATCAAGTGATTGATTGTGAGTGAGTGACTGTGATTAAGAGTGAGTGAGAGAGTGAGAGACTGTGATTAAGAGAGAGTGAGTAAGTGAGTGTGATTAAGAGAGAGAGAGTGAGTGAGTGTGATTAAGAGAGAGTGAGAGAGTGAGTGAGTGAGTGAGTGAGTGAGTGAGTGTGATTAAGAGAGAGTGAGAGAGTGAGTGAGTGAGTGAGTGAGTGAGTGAGTGAGTGACGTGTCACCTGTCCGACGCTCTGCAGTGCTTTCAGATCATTCTCAGATTTCTCGTACTGCTTGGTCAGTTCCTTCAGCTGCTCTCTCACTGTAACACAACATTATCATTACACACTACACAATACTGTGTGTGTGTGTTACTTAGTGTGTGTGTGTGTGTGTTACTTAGTGTGTGTGTGTGTGTGTGTGTGTGTGTGTGTTACTTAGTGTGTGTGTGTGTGTTACTTAGTGTGTGTGTGTGTTACTTAGTGTGTGTGTGTGTGTTACTTAGTGTGTGTGTGTGTGTGTGTGTGTGTGTGTATTAAGGGTGGGTGAGGAGCTAAAGTTCTTATATTTCCCACAGTCCAGATGATATGGATATTATAATGTGATAGGAGAAAGAATGAAAGGTGTGTATCTCTCTCTGTGTGTGTGTGTGTGTGTGTGTGTTCTTATATTTCCCACAGTCCAGATGATATGGATATTATAATGTGATAGGAGAAAGAATGAAAGGTGTAGCAGGGATGTTGTACAATGGTTCACTCCAGAGTGTGATCGAGTGTGAGGTCCTTCAGTGTGATTATTATTGTGTGTTCTGCCTTTACTGTTATTACTCTGCATTACATAAAGATTAGCAGCAGCAAATATAATGTTATTAATTAAGAGGGAGAGAGTGTGTTAGAGAACGTGCGTGTATGTGAGAGAGCGCGTGCATGCGTGTGTGAGTGAGCGTGTATGCGTGTGTGTGAGTGAGCGTGTATGCGTGTGTGTGTGTGAGTGAGCGTGTGTGTGTGTGTGTGAGCGTGTGTGTGTGTGTGAGTGAGCGTGTGTGTGTGTGTGAGTGAGCGTGTGTGTGTGTGTGAGTGAGCGTGTACGCGTGTGTGAGTGAGCGTGTACGCGTGTGTGAGTGAGCGTGTACGCGTGTGTGAGTGAGCGTGTACGCGTGTGTGTGTGTGTGTGAGCGAGCGTGTATGCGTGTGTGTGCGTGTGAGCGAGCGTGTGTGCGTGTGAGCGAGCGTGTGTGCGTGTGAGCGAGCGTGTGTGCGTGTGAGCGAGCGTGTGTGAGAGCGAGCGTGTGTGAGTGTGAGCGAGCGTGTGTGCGTGTGAGCGAGCGTGTGTGCGAGCGAGCGTGTGTGCGTGTGAGCGAGCGTGTGTGCGAGCGAGCGTGTGTGCGTGTGAGCGAGCGTGTATGCGTGTGAGCGAGCGTATGCGTGTGAGCGAGCGTGTATGCGTGTGAGCGAGCGTGTGAGTGGGTGTGAGCGAGCGTGTGAGTGGGTGCGAGCGAGCGTGTATGCGTGTGAGCGAGCGAGCGTGTGTGCGTGTGAGCGAGCGTGTGAGTGGGTGCGAGCGAGCGTGTGTGCGTGTGAGTGGGTGCGAGCGAGCGTGTGTGCGAGCGAGCGTGTGTGCGTGTGAGTGGGTGCGAGCGAGCGTGTGTGCGTGTGAGTGAGCGTGTATGCGTGTGAGCGAGCGATCGTGTGTGCGTGTGAGCGAGCGTGTGAGTGGGTGCGAGCGAGCGTGTGTGCGTGTGAGTGGGTGCGAGCGAGCGTGTATGGGTGCGAGCGAGCGTGTATGGGTGCGAGCGAGCGTGTATGGGTGCGAGCGAGCGTGTATGCGTGTGTGGGTGCGAGTGAGTGTGTGTGTATGCGTGTGTGGGTGCGAGTGTGTTTGTATGTATGCGTGGGTGCGAGTGAGTGTGTGTGTATGCGTGTGTGTTTGTATGCATGTGTGTGCGCAAATGAGTGTGTGTGTATGCATGTGTGTGTGCGAGTGAGTGTGTATGCATGTGTGTGCGAGTGTGTGTGTGAGTGAGTGTGTATGCATGTGTGTGCGAGTGTGTGTGTGAGTGTGTGTGTATGCATGTGTGTGTGAGTGTGTGTGTATGCATGTGTGTGTGAGTGAGTGTGTATGCATGTGTGTGTGAGTGTGTATGCATGTGTGTGCGAGTGAGTGTTTGTGTATGCATGTGTGCGCGAGTGAGTGTGTGTGTATGCATGTGTGTGCGAGTGAGTGTGTGTGTATGCATGTGTGTGCGAGTGAGTGTGTGTGTATGCATGTGTGTGCGAGTGAGTGTGTGTGTATGCATGTGTGTGTGCGAGTGTTTGTGTATGCATGTGTGTGCGCAAATGAGTGTGTGTGTATGCATGTGTGTGTGCGAGTGAGTGTGTATGCATGTGTGTGCGAGTGTGTGTGTGTGTGTGTGTGTGTGTGTGTGTGTGAGTGTGTGTGTATGCATGTGTGTGTGAGTGTGTGTGTATGCATGTGTGTGTGAGTGAGTGTGTATGCATGTGTGTGTGAGTGTGTATGCATGTGTGTGCGAGTGAGTGTTTGTGTATGCATGTGTGCGCGAGTGAGTGTGTGTGTATGCATGTGTGCGCGAGTGAGTGTGTGTGTATGCATGTGTGTGCGAGTGAGTGTGTGTGTATGCATGTGTGTGCGAGTGAGTGCGTGTGTATGCATGTGTGTGCGAGTGAGTGTGTGTGTATGCATGTGTGTGTGAGTGTGTGTGTATGCATGTGTGTGTGTGAGTGAGTGTGTATGCGTGTGTGAGAGTGTGTATGCATGTGTGTGTGTGAGTGAGTGTGTATGTGTGTATGCATGTGTGTGTGTGAGTGAGTGTGTATGCGTGTGTGAGAGTGTGTGTATGCATGTGTGTGTGTGAGTGAGTGTGTATGCGTGTGTGAGAGTGTGTGTATGCATGTGTGAGAGTGTGTGTATGTGAGTGAGTGTGTATGCGTGTGTGAGAGTGTGTGTATGCCTGTGTATGCGTATGTGTGTGTGTGAGTGTGTGTGTATGCATGTGTGTGTGAGTGAGTGTGTATGCGTATGTGTGTGTGTGTATGCATGTGTGTGTGAGTGAGAGTGTATGCGTATGTGTGTGTGTGAGTGTGTGTGTATGCATGTGTGTGTGAGTGAGTGTGTATGCGTATGTGTGTGTGTGAGTGTGTGTGTATGCGTATGTGAGAGTGTGTGTATGCATATGTTTATGTATATACAGCGGGGAAAATAAGTATTTGGCACATCAGTATTTTTATCAGTGAGGGGATTTCTAAGTGGGCTATTGACACAAAATATCCACCAGATGTCGCATCAAGACAAATATTAAATTCATACAAAGAAATCAGAACATTTTAGTCTACAAGTTGAGTCATAATAAATAAAGTGAAATGATACGGGGAATAAGAATTAAACACACTTTATTTAATACTTTGTAGAAAAGCCTTTGTTGGTGATTACAGCGTCTAGACGCCTCTTGTATGGAGAGACCAGACGTCTGCATTGCTCAGGAGTGATTCTGTTCCATTCTTCCACACAAATGCTCTTTAAATCTTGAAGGTTATTTGGGCCTCTTTTATGAACTTTGATCTTCAGTTCTCTCCAGAGATTCTCGATGGGATGTAGGTCAGGTGATTGACTGGGCCATTCAAGCAACTCGATTTTCTTTCTCTGAAACCACTTCATTGTTTTCTTGGTCTTGTGTTTGGGATCGTTGTCTTGCTGAAATGTTCACCCTCTTTTCAGTTTCAGATTTCTGGTAGATGGCAGCAGATTTTTATTCAGAATGTTCCGGTACATTTCTCCATTCATCCTGCCTTCAATAATATGAAGTCTGCTGGTACCCCTGCTGAAAAGCAGCCCCCAAACCATGATGCTTCCACCCCCATATTTAACTGTTGCTATGGTGTTCTTGGGGTGGTGGGCAGTGCCATTACTTCTCCAAACATGGTGTGTAGAACGACTGACAAAAAGTTCAATTTTGCTTTCATCTGACCAAACTATAGTCTCCCAATAATCCACAGGCTTCTCCTAATGCTCTTTCACAAACTTTAACCGAGCCTCAACATGCTTTTTGTTCAGCAGTGGAGTCTTGCGTGGTGAGTGTGCATGGATGCCACTTGATGCGATTTGTCTTGATGCGACATCTGGTGGAAATTTTGTTTCAATAGCCCACTTAGAAATCCCCTCACTGATAAAAATGCTGATGTGACAAATACTTATTTTCCCCGCTGTGTGTGTATAATATATATATATATATATATATACAGTCCCTGACTAAAGTCTTGTCACTGATCTATTTAGTAGAAACACCTGCTATTAACGTGACTAAATTAATTAAGTGATTTTAGAAAAAGCTCATCTGAAAAGCTGAAACACTCCCAAATGGTGTTTACTGCACTGAAATTAATGAGTTTCACTGAAAAAAGATTTTTCATTTCATCAAGACAAAAAGGTCAAATTTTAGCAAGACAGAAGTTTTGTCTGTACAGAAATAAACACATTTAAATACTGACAGATTTCAGCTGATCTGGATTTCTATGCCATTTTGCACCTTGTTATCTTCATGTGTTTAATTCTTATTCCCATTTCACTTTATTTATTATGATTCAGCTTGTAGACTAAAATGTTCTGATTTCTTTGTATAAATTTAATATTTGTCTTGATGCGACATCTGGTGGAAATCTGTGTGTGAGTGTGTGTGTGTATGTATATCTGTGTGTGAGTGAGTGATAGTGTGTGTGTGAGTGTGTATGAATCTGTGTGTGTGTGTGTGTGTGTATGTATATCTGTGTGTGAGTGAGTGATAGTGTGTGTGTGAGTGTGTATGAATCTGTGTGTGTGTGTGTGTGTATGTATCTGTGTGTGTGTGTGTGTGTGTATGAATCTGTGTGTGTGTATGAATCTGTGTGTGTGTGTGTGTGTATGTGTATGAATCTGTGTGTGTGTATATCTGTGTGTGAGTGATAGTGTGTATGAATCTGTGTGTGTGTGTGTGTGTGTGTGTGTATGTATGAATATCTGTGTGTGAGTGTGTGTGTGTGTATGTATGAATATCTGTGTGTGAGTGAGTGATAGTGTGTATGAATCTGTGTGTGTCTCTCTGTGTGTGTATCTCTCTCTGTGTGTGTGTGTGTGTGTGTGTGTATGAATCTGTGTGTGTATCTCTCTGTGTGTGTGTGTGTGTGTGTGTATCTCTGTGTGTATCTGTCTGTGTGTGTGTGTGTGTATGAATCTGTGTGTGTGTGTATATCTGTGTGTGAGTGAGTGATAGTGTGTATGAATCTGTGTGTGTATCTGTGTGTGTGTGTGTGTGTGTGTGTGTGTGTGTGTATGTGTGTGTGTATGTGTGTGTGTATGTGCGTGTGTGTGTGTGTGTGTGTGTATGTGTGTGTGTGTGTGTGTGTGTGTGTGTGTGTGTGTGTGTGTGTGTGTGTGTGTGTGTGTGTGTGTGTGTATGTGTATGAATGATGACACAGCGCGTTGCAGTTCTCCGCTCATTTCCTCCATCTCCCTGAATAAATAAACACACACACACACACACACACTCCGTATCGGCTCCTGTCAGTAATATAAAGCGGTATCACTCACACTCCTTCAGCCGGCCGTCGATCTCTTTATGTTCCAGTAATTTCTTCCTGTAGTCCTGGAGCGCTTTCTCCCTGCTGTCCGCCATCTTCTCCACACAACCGCTGATTCTACTTCCGGTGTTCTCACTCTCTCTGTTTCCGCTCACCGCAGAGCCGCACTGCTGCCCCTACAGGCCGGGTACGGGATTACACCACAGGGCTGTTTACCACAAACACACACTCACACACAAATACACACTCACACACATACACTCACATACACTCACACAAACACACACACACACACACACACACACACACACACACACACACACACAAACACAAACACTCACACACACACACACACTTGTAGCCCCAGGCTGAAAGACTAGTGAAATATTCTGGTTGAATAAAAATGATGAGTGATGTGTAAGAGTGGATGAAGCTGCACACAGGTGGACTATGTTCTATGTAGGAGATCAACCTGAAGGAGATTGGAGACTGTAGGAGATGTGGAGCAGGATGTAGATAGGATTAGTTAGGAGGAAGTGAGAGCAGTGATTAAGAGGATGAATAGTGGAAAGTCAGTTGGACCAGATGACATACCGGTAGAAGCGTGGAGATGTTTAGGAGAGATGCAGTGGAGTTTTTAACCAGATTGTTTATTAAGATTGTGGAAGGTGAGAAGATGCCTGAGGAATGGAGAAGCAGTGTGCTGGTACTGATCTTTAAGAATGATGATCCGCTAATGGGAATAGCCACAAGAACAAAAAGAAGATTTAGATGAAATGAAACTAAGGTAAAATTATGGGTCTAAAATCATCAGGACACAACCAGAGAAACCCCCTGATAGATGAGCTGAAGTGATCTGTGCTGCTGGAGGTCTTCTGTACACTTATACTCATTTGTTGGCATTTCCAGGTCTTGCCTTCTCCAGACCTCCACTCATGCTGATCAAAGACATTTGGGAACTGCGATCTACAGACCAGTTCAATCATCTGAGGTTCTGCTCAAATACAGTGAAATAGAGAAGTATATAATAACGGAGATAAATATAAAGAACTGCAGAGGTCTGATTTCACCATTTAATAACCAAATCAAGTGACAAAGTGCCTTTTTTATCTGGTCTCAAGCAGGATATTGTTTCATTTCTTCAGAAAGTGTTGAGAGAGTATCTTCTCTCCAGCCCAGGTCTTTACAGGAGGGTGATGTTTTTAAGTAGAATAAAAATGATCTTCTATAAAACACGACCTCACAGAGATGAATTTATATTAATAATCCAAACATTCTTGAACTGAGGCGTGTAAGAGTTAACCCCAGCAGCCTGAGCGGCCCCGAGTCACCTCGTCTCTCCTCACAGATCTGTTGGCTGGAGGAGGAGCAGGACATGTTCACACACTGCTGGATGGGTTTCTGGACAAACACAGTTCACACTCTGTAAGAATCCTGATGCTGAAGTGTCTCTTAAACCTGCCCAGGATTCACGTCGTTTCCTTTCAGTGGATCTTCAGTGAAATGTGATGAGTTCGGATTTCAGATGAGTTTCTGCACCATAATAAATCATAAATACCCCAAAACTGCTCATAAAACAGCAACAGATCACAAGCAATGTTCTGGATTCAACTGACTACAAGAAATGAGTCATCTGAGCTCCCATTTCCAACGTGTCACTAAAATTACCACAAACTATACATACAATTTCCACCAAAATACTGTGTTTACTGTAGAAAACAGAACCAGTGTGCTGAGGAATATTACTGAAATATATTATTGAGTTCATTCACTAAAACTTTATCTTATTTAGATTATTACATTAGTTTGATTTATTATAAATAAACAGATTTACAGAATGCATTTACAAATTTAATAAAGATACTGCCTTGTATATAAAGATCTCTACTCCTGATCAACAGACCTGTGCATTAGAGCTGATCTACACTATAATGTATATGATATATGGCTGAAGTCAGGACGATTTCATGCCTCGTTTATAGACGTCCTACACAATTGTGTGTCTCCAAGTTCGGCTCAGGGTTTGGGGAAGAACCACATATGACTGGAAAAAGCAAGTGTGCCAATACTTTTGGTTATGTCTTTCTCTTTTTAGACACATTAAGTTCAAAATACACAAAGTTGTTAAGCAGATAACTAAATTAATAAAATGTTTAAAAACAAACAAACAAACAAACAAACAAACAAACCCCACTTTCCACACAGAACAGAAACGACAGTTTAGTGACTGGTTTCTGTTTCACAACGTTGAAGCATCACACATACTTCAAATATCTGGATAATGAACAAGAATAACTTCCATCCCCTGGAGAACAATTCCAGTGTCCCTGGACCGTGACGGGGAGAAGCTCTTTTCCTGTTTACAAACACATGGTGAGATGTTCAGCTCCTCTCTGTTCTTCATTATCCTGCAACATAATATTACAAATGTTTAATAGTAAAATAACTAAAGACAATGAGAAGCTCTGTGTTTATACTGATAATATCATCTGCTTTAGTGAAATTAAGATCATTTAGAATTCTTCTGCGAGGTCTCCTCCTTGTTCTCGCAGAGATTAGAAGATACAGGATGAACACCTCTCATGCATCATCGACAGAACCCTGCTCATCCTAAACACAATATCATTCTTTAATGGTTCATCCTTCGAGAACTGATTCCTTTATATTTAGTTTAACAGCTGAACATATTTCTGTTTATTTGTTTATTAATCAGAAAGTTAATCAATACAAAGATTAAATGACATTAATCACATGATTGTCATGAGGTAACTTGTGATTATTCACTACTAAATCACACATTTGTATCTGTTGTAAATGAACCTTAAATGAATACTTTATGTTTTAATACTCTAATAAACATGCACATGGAGAAATATTAATGCTTTATGCAAATGTATCTTTATTATTAGTGAAACTGAACTCAACATGAAGCATGAAGAATAAATTCTCCTGTAAAGGTTTTAATGTAATGATGGTGTTTTAAATGATGTAAATCATCAGGACACCAAACGGAACCTTTGCTATGTTTCCACACGGACGGTTAATGAGGTGAAACCAGAGAAACTGCACCTCAGAACTTCATACAGGTTCAGAATCAGAATATTAGTGTTTATTGTGAATTGTTTTATTTAAAAGAAGACATTTCGAGTTTCCTATTCATATATGTAATATTTCTGTGAGGTAATTATCTACTGAGATTCAGGGTGTTTCATTGATCCAACCTTCTCTCTCTCTCTCTCTCTCTCTCTCTCTCTCTCTCTCTCTCTCTCTGTTTTTCCTCATTCATCAGCTGCTCAAAATACTCCCTCCATCTTCTCAACACACTCTCCTCACTAGTCAACACATTTCCATCTCCATCCTTTATTTCTCTAACTTGCAGCACATCCTTCCCAGCTCGGTTCCTCTGCCTGGACAATCGCTACAAATCCTTTTCTTCTTCCTCCAACTTCTATCCAACTTCTCCTACAGCTCCTCATATGCCTTTTCCTTGGCTTTCACCACATCCCTCTTCACCTGCTGCTGCATCTCCTTGTTCTCCTGCCTACTTTTCTCATTACTTTTTTCGATCCCAATTCTGTTTCTCCAACCTCTTTCTCCTTCTGCTCTCCTGCACTTCCTCATTCCACCACGTCTCTTTATCTTCCTTTCTATTTCCAGATGTTACACCAAGAACCTTTCTATCTGTCTCCCTCATCACTCCTGCAGTAATTCCCCAATCATCCAGCACCTCTTCACCACCACTGAGCTCCTGTCTGACCTCTTCCCTGAACCTCACACTACACTCTTCCTCCTTCAGTTTCCACCATCTTATTCTTCTTTCAGTCCTCACTCTCCTCCTCTTCTTCTTCACCTCCAAAACCATCCTACAGACCACCATCCGATGCTGTCTAGCTACACTGTCCCCCACCAACACCTTACAGTCTCCAATCTCCTTCAGGTTGCATCTCCTACATAGAACATAGTCCATCTGTGTGCACCTTCCTCCACTCTTATACGTCACCCTGTGATCCCATGCCAGACCTGGGCAAACTACAGCCCGGGGGCCACATCCGGCCCTTTGTACCTTCCTGTCCAGCCTGCGTGAAGCCAATCATATATTATAGGGATGCGCCAAAAATTCGGCCACCGAAGATTTTCACCCGTAATACCCAAATAAACCGGAACAATATCTCGAATATCTTGGAGAAAGACCAACAGAGAGCGATTTGCAAAACATGCAATGCTGAAATTTCCAGAGGGGGTGTATCTGCAAAGAGTTTCTCCACATCGGGTTTAATTTAACACCTGAAATCCAAACATCCCGATTGCCAAGTTTTCCAGTAATGATGTCAAGGGAAAAGTCATGACACAAAAAAATTATGGAATTCATCACAATCGACAGGTTGAACTTTAAAACATTCCCTGTAGATCCCGAAAATAATCATTTTTTTTATTTAAAATTGTCAGGAATACACCTGCCACGCCCACTTTGGCGGCTGTCATTGCCTCCGTGTTCTCTGAAGCCCACGGCTTCATTGCGCACACCTGGGACTCATTCACCCGTTCACCCCCAGCTCCTATACAAACCCCTCATTCACCCGTTCACCCCCAGCTCCTATACAAACCCCTCATTCACCCGTTCACCCCCAGCTCCTGTGAATGACTCTGTTCAGTAAACATTTAGCGGTCTCTACTCCGGCTTTCGCCTCCGTTTATTGCCACATAACAAATATTATTTATTACACGGCTCTTCTTAATGCTGTAGATTAGATCGTTCTATTCACTTGAATGAGCTTCCAAACGTTCTGCGTTCAATTATTTTTCTTTAACAGACCTGCTGCTAATAATAATTGCCCACTGTCTGTCTGTCAATACTCTGAATGGTAACAAATAAAGAACAATAATTTATAATAATAAATGAAATCTTTTGTAATTGATTTATTCTTTAAATTGCAATGCATTGATTGATACACACTCATAGCCAGAAATGCAATGGTTCTAATAATTGACTATCTTTTCTTTCGGTGTTTCAGTTTTCAGCCTTGGTTTCCAAATTTTTGAGGAAACCAAACTCTATAGCTTGGTTTCCTCTATATAAACCCCTGTTCTATAGCTATTGAGGAATTTGGTCTCTGTGTGGTAGCGAAGGAAAGATTTCACTTTCCACTGATCCACTCTCTCGTTATTGGGAACGTGCCACACCGCCACGTCCTCCGCTGTGATCTCATAATACCCAGGATTCTGTGGGGTAAAGAACAAAGATGAAGAAGAGGAAGAAGAAAATTTTCCTCATCATGTGGGAACTTCTTTTGATCTGAACCTTGAAGTCGTCGCTGGTCGTCTCCCTCGGGTACATTTGGACTTCCACCCTGCTGACTGGACCAGCGATCACTTTCACATCAGAGTTACACAAACGTTACAGGAGGAACATCACAGTAAGTTACAGGAACATCAGAGGAGGATTAGAGGAGCTTTAGAGTTTATGAGAATACACATATAAAGCTGGAGCACTGACCGGTGGTGCATTTCCCGTACATGTTGTTCTCATGAACGCTGGCCACCAGAGTCCATCCTCCTCCCGCAGTCGTCATGTCACAGTACGTCTGATACACCACACCGCTCGCCGTGCTCAGGTAATAAAGACCATCTGCAACAACATGCATCAGAAATCAACACAGTCTTCCACACTGTAGTGCTGAGGGACGCTCTGAAACTCTTCTTCACTCAGACCTGTAGTGACGTGATGAAAGAACACACACCTGTACTGAAATCATATCTCTGTTTCAGCTCTTTGCAGCTCCTCGGAGTGGAATATTCCAATTCTGCAGAAAGAAATGTGAGATGTTTTGTTTCAATAAACATGGATTCATCTCATTTTGGTTTAGTTGCTGTTTAATGAAAATCGAATGAGAACTGATGAGTGAATAAGAAGCTGAACGAGTGTGTAAACATCAGTAAGTTCATTCCACTGAAAGTAAACAGATGTTGCTGAGCTACAGGGAGGTTTATGGATGTGAAGGCCACTAGCAGAATGATCCAGTTCATCTTCTCTAATAAAAATCTAATAATTACACACACATATGTAAATCAGAAACCCACTAGATAATTATTCTCATTTATTGATCTGTCACTGCACGCTGCTTTACGTACTGTCCTGAGCTTCTCAGAGCTTCAGTTGTTCAGTACTGACCAGGAGGTGAATGCAGCAGTGAAGCGTGTGGTACTGAGGTGAAGTTCAGCAGGGATTTTATTGCATGCAAGTTGACATATTTATAGTGATTATTGGTATCATGTGACAACATGGTAAGATCCCAAAGTCATGATCTGTGAAGTTGTTAATGTTGTAGTAAGAAATATTTACATTTAATCTTCATACATCTTTACAAATTATAAATCACCCTGAAGGTGTTCTTATGAACAGTCTGTTGTCTTTAAGGCGAATTTGCCCACAGTGATGTTGATTGGCATCTGATACATGTTCTGAAGAAAGTGTCTGCACTGAAGTAAGCAGTGAGACCAGGAGAGCATAGGAGAGAACATTTTAAAAAGTATAACACACACACACACACACACACACACAGTTCTGGATGGAAGCAGTTGTTGTTCTAAAACCTGTATAAAGCTTTCAGCATTGATGGAACATTTCTATATGTAAAAGTTGCCCATTCCACATGCACTAATGCACCACCACACCATCAGAGATGCAGCTCACACACACACACACACACACACACACACACACACACAAACTGAGGAGCTGAGGAAATGTATTCAAATCTGATGGCTGCAACACGTCTGAAAAAAGTTGGAACAGGGCCACATTTCCCAGTGTGTAGCATCACTACTTCTCTCCATTAACTGTACATCTAGGAAATGAGGAGACCAGTTGCTGACGTTTGGGAGAGGAATTTTGTCTCATAAATGTCTGATAGAGAATTCTATCTGCTCAACAGTTCTGGATGGAAGCAGTTGTTGTTCTAAAACCTGTATAAAGCTTTCAGCATTGATGGAACATTTCTATATGTAAAAGTTGCCCATTCCACATGCACTAATGCACCACCACACCATCAGAGATGCAGCTTCTAGAACTGAGTGCTGATATTCAGTCAGATGTTCCCGCTCCTCTTTAGTCCAGAGGATGTGGTGTTTATGGTTTCCAAACAGTAATTTAACTTTCTATTCGTCTGACCACAGAAAAAAAATATTTGCAGATGTCCTGCAGGTCAGGGAGCTCGGTGTGGATGGTACGTTCAGCTGAACGCACCACCCTCTGGAGGGCTCGTCTGTCCTGCATGGTGCTGTTCCCGAACCAGGAAGTGATGCTACTCGTCAGGACGCTTTCAATGGTGCAGGTGTAGAAAGTCTTTAGCACCTAAGAGAGAAGTTTAAAGTCGCTTAGGGGCCTCAGATGATGCAGACATTTTTGGGACAAATGTCAATATTACACAAAAATAACATGAGTAAATGCAAAATGCAGTATTTATTAAGGGAAAAAAGCTGCCCAGACCTACCTGGCCCTCTGTGACTCTAGTTTCTTTCCGTAGCCCCACTTTGCATCCTTCACCGCTCTGCGTAGACTGTAAGACGCAGCCTTGTACTCATCCATGTCCCCGGTGCTGAGCCCCATGTTGTGGGCAGCGGAGCGGGATCTCAGAGCGTCGTGGATGGTTTTATCCACCCACGGCTTCTGGTTGGGAAACGTATCATCCGCTAGTTTCCCGATAAATCCCACAACCGCTTCTGTAAACATGTTGACATCATCAGAGTTCCACCTAAACATGTCCCAGTCTGCGTCATCCAAAGCGTCCTGCAGAGCGGCCACCGATTGGTCAGTCCAGCGCGCGACCTCCCTCTGAACCGGAGCTTCCTGTTTCAGCCTTTGTTTGTAAACAGGCATGAGGAAGATGGCGGCATGGTCCGATTTCCCAAACGGTGGACGTGATTGTGCCTTGTAGCTGTTCTTAAATGTTGTATAGGAGTGGTCCAGTGTTCTTTCGCCCCTGGTGGGGCAGGTGATGTGCTGATGAAAGTTCGGGAGTGCGCGCTTGAGGTTGGCACTGTTAAAATCTCCTACCAAAATGAGCGCAGCGTCCCGATGCTGTGTTTGATGTTGCGTTAGTGACTCATGTAAGTCCTATACTGCAGTGTCTGTGTCCGCTTGAGGTGGAATATAAATGGCACTGACTATGACCGAGCTGAATTCCGGAGGTAGATCGAAGGGCCGACATTTGATGGTCAGTAGTTCCAGGTTTGGTGTGCAGGAGCGTGGAAGAGGAACAATGCTCGCGCTGTCACACCGGTGGTTGTTCACCATCAGACACACTCCACCTCCTCTTGACTTCCTCGACTCCAGTGTTCTGTCCATGCGGTAAACCGAGAAAAACTCGACCGGCTGGATGGCGTGGTCCGGTACCGCTGGGTTCAGCCATGTCTCGGTGAAGCAGAGAAGGTTGCAGTCCTGAATGTCTCTCTGGAACTTGACCCTTGCCCTGAGGTCGTGGAGCTTGTTCTCCAGTGACTGGACATTGGCTAACAGGATACTAGGTAAGGGAGCGCGGTGTGCGCGTGCCCTCAGCCTGTTCCTGACGCCGGCTCGTTTCCCTCGCGGACGCCAGTCGGGTCACGTCCTTTGTTCTCCCTCATGATTTTGCTCGGCCAGCATGGGTCCGGGTTTAAAAACGGCGAAAGGTGAGTGCATTGTACACCAATAGATATAAGAGTGTCTCTGTTATATCTAATGGTGTCCATCTTGTTTAGATGGAACTGTAACTAATCAAATAAAAGTGTAAAATAAACAGATGGAGACCTCACCGGCGCCATCTTGGATCACCCAATCACTCAATATTGAATTTCACCCGTGTCCCTTGTGCACAGAGATTTTTCCAGATTCTTTGAATCTTGATGATATTATGTTCTGAGATATTCAACTTTTGTAATTTGATGTTGAGAAACATTATTTAAAAAATGTTGCACAGTTTAAAGACAGTATTTCACAGATTGCTGAAGCTCTGCCCATCTTTACATATTTTTTCCAGACTTGTTGCAGAGTCTCAACTTTTTTGAGGCGTGTTGCAGGCTTCAAATTCACAGAGGGCCAGGTAGGTCTGGGCAGCTTTTTCCCTTAATAAATACTGCATTTTGTATTTACTCATGTTATTTTTGTGTAATATTGACATTTGACAAATGTCTGCATCATCTGAGGCCCCTAAGCGACTTTAAACTGGTTCCTGGTTCAGGAACAGCACCATGCATCCAAACAATGGACTCTTTTCTTTGATGCCTTCAGGGAAGTGAGTCGGCTCCTTAATCAAACACAAAGAGAATGAGGAGGAGCTTCTTCCTGCAGGCCATTCAGAGTTAAAACCAGGAAACACCCAGCAACTAGAACCTGGACTTTACTCTTTGTCTCACTTCCTTCTCTGCACAACTATTATTTACAATTATTCACTATTATTTGCAGTACAAAAAGTTCTCGTGCCACAGTATCTAAATGAACTTTGGTCTGTTATGATCCACCACATCTACTTTAATCAAAAGGTGCAGGCTATTTGTTGGTACCTCAGATTATGGCAATTTCCTTCAACAAAGTCACCGCTGGCTCACTCATTAATGATAAACTTAAAAGACAAGTTTTTTACAAAATCCAGTCCAAAGTATTAAACATATAAAACTGAACTAAATAATAATTCCGTCCATGATGGCAAGAACTTGTCAAAACAATGAAAAGGGGAAACAATAAAAAGGGGAAAGGGGAAAAAAAGGAAATGAAAAATAATTTTAAAAGACTCCTTTAGAGCACACAGATTCTCATACAGAAACAAGAGAAAACTTATAAAAGTTTGTCTCAAATCAAGGCTGAAGACACAGAGAACAATACACAAAGTGCTGAAAACGCAACAGCAAAAACCAATGAAAAATACAGGGGCACGGGTGGTGGTTTAATTACCCCAGGGGATGATACTTAACTAACTGGCAGGGGAGAACAACATGAAGTAAAAATTGGACTTCTTGTGGCTAAACGTGAAAATAACACCAGTTCAAAATCCTGACAGCACTAAGATCAAGCAATTGAGGTTTAAATGAGGCTTAAATTCTGACTGAAACATTTGCTGAATGCTATGTAGGTGTGAGTAAACCTGCTGTGCTACAAACCTTTTCATGATCTTGGAAATAAAGATGTTTGATATTGACCTTTATAATTAGGGCTTTAATCGTTTCCAGTGTAAATGATTTGGGTAAATATCCAGTGTTTGGAGAAGCTTTGATTGTTTCTCGGATTTTCAGTTTGAAGAAACGTGTAGGTAAGAAATTACAACAACACTGAGCAACACTGAGCTTCTGAACTGCCGAGTGGCCTCATGACCTTCTGATCAAAATCCCCATTTTAACCAAGTGAGAAATGGTAGTGAGGGTCTGAGCTGTGGAACTTCTGAAAAGGTGGTCATCACTGAGTTTCCAAATCCTACTGTAGTTTGTGTCTATTTGAGAGAGAAAGCTGAAGAATTGACTATTGTTTAAGGATGAATGTGTGTGGAGCAATTCCCAAACTCTCACCCAGATAATCAACACTTACATCACAATAAACACCTAAAAATCACCCCACGAGGTGCTGCTGAAAATGTTCCCCACATGAACACCCTAAAGATCCATGAGGTTTCTGCTGCTGCTGCTGCTGTTCCTGCTGTCTCTGTATTGTATCTGCTCTGTTCTCTTCTAGTTTCCAGGTCACTACACCACAGACCTTGTCTTCAGAACATGAATTAAATGCTAGTAAAAATAAACAGAAACACATTCATAAAGACAACAGAGTGCTGATAAGAGTGCTGATAAGAAAACCTTGAGAAGGTTCTAAATACAGACTTATGAAAACTGGAGCAACAGAAAACATTGAAAACAGGTTTGATGAAAAAACTTTCTACTACAACATTCTCAGTTAATGATACCAAAGCATTCAACACAAAGCCCAAGAAAACCGAACATGTTTACAATCTCTCTCTCTCTCTCTCTCTCTCTCTCTCTCTCTCTCTCTCTCTCCACACACACTATAAAACCCTGCTGAACTTTACCTCAGGACTCAATGCTACAACACTGTGTCCAACTCCTGTCTGTTCAACAGCTGAAGATCTGAGAAGCTCAGGACCTTCTGGTGAGCGACACTGATCTCTCTGAACCTGCTTTGTGTTCTGCTAATTTTTTTTATTATTTATTAAAATTTTGATACTTTAAGATTATCCCACTAATAACACGGAATACATCTATTATATTTTTATTATTAAAACCTACAGGATCATTAATCCTGTATTATCAGGACTTTATAGAACTTTCTGATAGTATCTGATTAAAACGAGATGATCTGAATGACATCTGTAACAGAAATTGACGGCTCTTGTGAAGGTAATGTTTTACATGTGAGCATGTTGTAGTGTTTCTTCATATATATGTGTGTCTTCTTCTTACATTCACATTTACATTTACAGCATTTATCAGACGCCCGTATCCAGAGTGACGTACTAAAGTGTTTAAATCTGTAGTAATGAATAAATCTACACTGTACACCAGATTACACACTTCATATAAATATAACTTTTGAAACTCTTGAAACTCTACAAACTTGGAAAGTGCTAATTTAAGTGTTTCAGGAAGAAGAAGGTTTTCAGTCGTCACTTGAAGATAGTTAGGGACTCTGCTGTTCAGACATCTAGGGGAAGTTCATTCCACCACCTCGGGGCCAGAACAGAGAAGAGCCTTGAAGTGTACTTACCTCTCATTCTGAGAGAAGGTGGTACCAGTGGAGCAGTGCTGGAGGATCTCAGACAGCGTGGTGCAGTGCGAGATGTGATGAGGTCACTGAGGAAAGATGGTGCTGGTCCATTTTTGACCTTGTAGGGAAGCATCAGTGTTTTGAATCTGATACGTGCAGCTACTGGAAGCCAGTGAAGTCATGCAGCTGTGTTTTGGATCATTTGCAGTGGATGAATAGTGTTCAGGGGAAGACCTGACAGCAGACAGCTGCAGTAGTCAAATCTTGAAATAACAAGAGACTGAACAAGCACCTGGGCAGCCTGTGTGGAGAGAAATGGTTGAATCCTTTAGATGTTGTAGAGAAGAAATTGACAGGAGCGAGCCACATTAGTGACATGTGGGAAGAAGGACAGTTCATTGTCCATACAGGGAGTGCAGAATTATTAGGCAAATGAGTATTTTGACCACATCATCCTCGTTATGCATGTTGTCTTACTCCAAGCTGTATAGGCTGGAAAGCCTACTACCAATTAAGCATATTAGGTGATGTGCATCTCTGTAATGAGAAGGGGTGTGGTCTAATGACATCAACACCCTATATCAGGTGTGCATAATTATTAGGCAACTTCCTTTCCTTTGGCAAAATGGGTCAAAAGAAGGACTTGACAGGCTCAGAAAAGTCAAAAATAGTGAGATATATTGCAGAGGGATGCAGCAGTCTTAAAATAGCCAAGCTTCTGAAGCGTGATCATCAAACAATCAAGCGTTTCATTCAAAATAGTCAACAGGGTCGCAAGAAGCGTGTGGAAAAACCAAGGCGCAAAATAACTGCCCGTGAACTGAGAAAAGTCAAGCGTGCAGCTGCCAAGATGCCACTTGCCACCAGTTTGGCCATATTTCAGAGCTGCAACATCACTGGAGTGCCCAAAAGCACAAGGTGTGCAATACTCAGAGACATGGCCAAGGTAAGAAAGGCAGAAAGTCGACCACCACTGAACAAGACACACAAGCTGAAACGTCAAGACTGGGCCAAGAAATATCTCAAGACTGATTTTTCTAAGGTTTTATGGACTGATGAAATGAGAGTGAGTCTTGATGGGCCAGATGGATGGGCCCGTGGCTGGATTGGTAAAGGGCAGAGAGCTCCAGTCCGACTCAGACGCCAGCAAGGTGGAGGTGGAGTACTGGTTTGGGCTGGTATCATCAAAGATGAGCTTGTGGGGCCTTTTCGGGTTGAGGATGGAGTCAAGCTAAACTCCCAGTCCTACTGCCAGTTTCTGGAAGACACCTTCTTCAAGCAGTGGTACAGGAAGAAGTCTGCATCCTTCAAGAAAAACATGATTTTCATGCAGGACAATGCTCCATCACACACATCCAAGTACTCCACAGCGTGGCTGGCAAGAAAGGGTATAAAAGAAGAAAATCTAATGATATGGCCTCCTTGTTCACCTGATCTGAACCCCATTGAGAACCTGTGGTCCATCATCAAATGTGCGATTTACAAGGAGGGAAAACAGTACACCTCTCTGAACAGTGTCTGGGAGGCTGTGGTTGCTGCTGCACGCAATGTTGATGGTGAACAGATCAAAACACCGACAGAATCCATGGATGGCAGGCTTTTGAGTGTCCTTGCAAAGAAAGGTGGCTATATTGGTCACTGATTTGTTTTTGTTTGGTTTTTGAATGTCAGAAATGTATATTTGTGAATGTTGAGATGTTATATTGGTTTCACTGGTAAAAATAAATAATTGAAATGGGTATAAATTTGTTTTTTGTTAAGTTGCCTAATAATTATGCACAGTAATAGTCACCTGCACACACAGATATCCCCCTAAAATAGCTAAAACTAAAAACTACTTCCAAAAATATTCAGCTTTGATATTAATGAGTTTTTTGTGTTCATTGAGAACATGGTTGTTGTTCAAATTAAATCCTCAAATAAAATTAATCCTCAAAAATACAACTTGCCTAATAATTCTGCACTCCCTGTAGTTATGAGCAGTGGCTGAAGGGGAGAGCAGAGAGTCATGAAGTGTTATCTGTAGATCTTGACCTAGGGGATGAATCACCTGGGATCACCCGCAGTTCTGTTTTGCTGGGGTTGAGTTTTAGTTGGTGAGCCCTCATCCATGAAGATTTGTCTGTCAAGCATGCCGAGATCCGAGTGGAAGCTGTGGTATCTGATGGAGGGAAAGAAAAGATTTATTGACTGTCATCTGCATAGCAGTGGTAAGAAAACCCATGTGAGTATATGACTGCACCAATGGAGTGGGTATAGAGGGGGAAAAGGAGAGGACCAATTACTGAGCCTTTTGGGACACCAGTGGTGAGTCTGCACAGGGCAGATGTGGATCCCCTCCATGTTACCTGGTATGAGCGACCTTCCAGGTAGGAAGCAAACCATTCCCATGCTGTTCCGCGTATACAGAGGCTCTTGAGGGCAGACAAAAGAGTCTTGTGGTTGACTGTATCAAATGCTGCTGAAAGGTCCAGGAGGATAAGTACAGATGAAGCTTGGCTGACCGAGCAGCATGCAGTTTCTCAGAATGGCCAAAAGGGCGTCTCTGTGGAATGTGCCGCTTTGAACCCAGACTGATAAGGATCATGGAGGTTGTTCTGTGAGAGTGACAGACAGTTGAAATTTAGAAAGAAAGGAAAGGAGTGATACCGGTCTGTAGTTGTTGATGTCTGATGGATCCAGAGCAGGTTTCTTCAAGATGAGGGAATGACCCTTGCTTGCTTGAAGGTAGTTGGTACATAGCCAGATGTTAATGACCCATTGATGATTGTGGAGATGAAGGGCAGGAGATATTGTGTGATGGTCTGAAGCATAGTTGAGGGGATTGGATCCAGAGGACAGGTGGTGAGATTGCACGATTGGATGACTTGAAGTATCTCATCTTCTGTTAAGGTTGAGAACCTTGACAGATATTAAATAGATTGTTGGCTGTGTTGTGTAGTCATTGTTGCGGAGGAAGTGAAGATCTGGCAGATTTTCTTAATCTTTTCATCATAGAAGGAGGCAAAGTCATTGGCAGTCAGGAAGGATGGAGCAGGTGTGGCAGGGGGGTTGAGTAGTGAAGAGATGATGTTGTGGAGCTTAGAAGGATCTTGTGCAGAGGCCTCAAGCTTGTCCTTGTAGAAGGCAGTTTTAGCAGATGTCACATCCAAAGAAAATTCTTCTTCTCCAGCTGCTCTCATTAGATGTCTCCACTGGGGATCATCTGTCACCATAATCCCCTATCCTCTACATTTGCCTCTTTCACACCAACTACCTGCATGTCTTCCCTAACCACATCCATAAACCTCCTCCTTGGTCTTTCTCTTTTCCTCCTCTGAGCTCCTGTCTGACCTCTTCCCTGAACCTCACACTACAGTCTTCCTCCATCTTATTCTTCTTTCAGTCCTCACTCTCCTCCTCTTCTTCTTCACCTCCAAAACCATCCTACAGACCACCATCCGATGCTGTCTAGCTATACTGTCCCCTGCCAACACCTTACAGTCTCCAATCTCCTTCAGGTTGCATCTTCTGCATAGCACATAGTCCACCTGTGTGCACCTTCCTCCACTCTTATACGTCACCCTATGATCCTCCTTCTTCTTAAAATAAGTGTTCACCACTGCCATTTCCATCCTTTTAGCAAAATCTACCACCATCTGCCCTTCCACATTCCTCTCCTTAAAACCATACCTACCATCACCTCCTCCCTTCACCTACATGCACATTAAAGTCTCTCCCAATCACCAGTCTTTCATTTCCTAGGTTCACCTTCTACCACTTCATCCAACTCACTCCAGAATTTTTCCTTCTCCTCCATCTCACAACCCACTTGTGGAGCATAAACACTGATGATATTTATCATCACTCCTTCAACTTCCAGCTTCATGATCATCACCCTATCAGACACTCTCTTCACCTCCACTACACTCTTACTGTACTCTTCCTTCAGAATCACCCCTACACCATTTCTCTTTCCATCCACACCATGATAGAACAGTTTAAACACCTCCAATGTTCCAGCTCTTACTCCCTTTCCACTTGGTCTCCTGAACACACAACATCTCTACCTTTCTCCTCTCCATCATATCAGCTACCTCTCTCCCTTTACCAGTCATAGTACCAACATTTAAAGTACCAACCCGAACCTCCACTCTCCTCCACTCTCCTCCACTGCTCCTTTTCCTGCTGTCTCTGTAGACATCTTCCTCCTCTCCTTCTCCTCCACTTTTGTGCTACAAAAATAGCACAATTTACACTGGTACCCTGTTGGTAAATTATACTTGTGGAGGTCGTTGGTAATCCGGGTCTCGCCCGATCCGCTATGAAATTCTGTTTCATGATCCACATATTTGATTTGGCACATGATTTACACTTCATAACACAAACCTCCACATTTATCTGGACTTAGACCGACACTAAGAGTCACCTGACCTGTGTAACACTAATGACTGGATTTTCTACAGATATGTGTGCAATTTTTACGTTTCCATCCACAGAGATGAACTGGATCATTGTTCTAGTGGGCTTCATGTCCATAAACCTCTCAGTATGTCTCAAAGGTATGAATTTACTGATATTGTTCAAATTGTAATTTTTCATGATTATGAAAAACTGAAATATAACATGTAAAGAATGTGTATGTATATAAAAAAGTCTCTATATATATATATGCAGATCTCCAAGACTTCAATGTCTCATAAAGCCTTTTCCACTATCTTTGGATAATCCAATTTGTTTGGATTTTTTGGATCTCCAGCAATATTTCAACATCTGATGGCCCACATATATATATATATAGTGGGGCAAAAAAATATTTATTCAGCCACCAATTGTGCAGGTTCTCCCAATTAAAAAGATAAGAGAGGCAAAATGGAAGAAAAAAAAACAGAAAATCACATTGTCTGATTTTTAAAGAATTTATTTGCAAATTATGGTGGAAAATAAGTAACAAAAGTTCATCGTAATACTTTTTTTATACCCTTTGTTGGCAATGACAGAGATCAAACGTTTTCTGTGAGTCTCCACAAGGTTTTTACACACTGGTGCTGGTAGTTTGGCCCATTCCTCCATGCAGATCTTCTCTGGAGCAGTGATGTTTTGGGGCTGTTGCTGGGCAACACAGATTTTCAACTTTCTCCAAAGATTTTCTATGAGGTTGGGATCTGGAGACTGGCTAGGCCACACCAGGACCTTGAAATGCTTCTTATGAAGCCACTCCTTGGTTGCCCGGGTGGTGTGTTTGGGATCATTGTCATGCTGAAAGACCCAGCCACATTTCATCTTTAATGCCCTTGCTGATGGAAGGAGGTCTTCACTCAAAATCCCACGAAACATGACCCCATTCATTCTTTCCTTTACATGGATCAGTCGTACTGGTCCCTTTTCAGAAAAACAGCCCCAAAGCATGTTGTTTCCACCCCCATGCTTCACAGTAGGTATGGTGTTCTTTGGATGCAACTTAGCATTCTTTCTCCACCAAACACAACAAGTTGAGTTTTTACCAGAAGGTTATATTTTGGGTTCATCTGACCATATGACATTCTCCCAATCTGCTTCTGGATCATCCAAATGCTCTCTAGCAAACTTCAGACGGTCCCGGACATGTACTGGCTTAAGCAGGGGGACACATCTTCAGGTCGTTCACCAGGTCCCGCCGTGTGGCTCTGGGATTTTTACTCACCATTCTTGTGATCATTTTGACCCCATGGGGTGAGATCTTGCGTGGAGCCCCAGATCGAGGGAGATTATCAGTGGTCTTTTATGTCTTTTATTTTCTAATAATTGCTCCCACAGTTGATTTCTTCACACCATTACCTTTTGCAGATTCAGTCTCCCAGCCTGGTGCAGGTCTACAATTTTGTTTCTGGTGTCCTTTGACAGCTCTTTGGTCTTGACCATAGTGGAGTTTGGAGTCTGAGTGTTTGAGGTTGTGGACAGGTGACTTTTATACTGATAAAGAGTTCAAACAGGTGCCATTAATACAGGAAACAAGTGGAGGACAGAGGAGCCTCTTAAAGAAGAAGTTACAGGTCTGTGAGAGACAAAAATCTTGTTTATGTTGTAGGAGACCAGATACTTATTTTCAACCATAATTTGCAAATAAATTCTTTAAAATTCAGACAATGTGATTTTCTGGATTTTCTTTTCTCATTTTGTCTCTCAGAGTTGAAGTGTATCGATGATGAAAATTAGAGGCCTCTCTCATCTTTTTAATTGGAGAACTTGCACTGTTGGTGGCTGAATAAATACTTTTTTGCCCCACTGTATAGATACATACACTAAATATCTATGTATCTATCTATACTGTATAAAGTGCTGATGGTGAATTTCCTCAGTTGTCTTAGAAATAAAATAAAATACACATATTTTAAAAAACATTGTGTAGTAACCTCACATTTCTTTCTGCAGAATTGGAATATTCCACTCCGAGGAGCTGCAAAGAGCTGAAACAAAGATATGATTTCAGTACAGGTGTGTGTTCTTTCATCACGTCACTACAGGTCTGAGTGAAGAAGAGTTTCAGAGCGTCCCTCAGCACTACAGTGTGGAAGACTGTGTTGATTTCTGATGCATGTTGTTGCAGATGGTCTTTATTACCTGAGCACGGCGAGCGGTGTGGTGTATCAGACGTACTGTGACATGACGACTGCGGGAGGAGGATGGACTCTGGTGGCCAGCGTTCATGAGAACAACATGTACGGGAAATGCACCACCGGTCAGTGCTCCAGCTTTATGTGTGTATTCTCATAAACTCTAAAGCTCCTCTAATCCTCCTCTGATGTTCCTGTAACGTTACTGTGATGTTCCTCCTGTAACGTTTGTGTAACTCTGATGTGAAGGTGATCGCTGGTCCAGTCAGCAGGGTGGAAGTCCAAATGTACCCGAGGGAGACGGATCGTGGAGTAACACCGTCACATTCGGCACTGCAGAAGCTGCGACCAGCGACGACTTCAAGGTTCAGATCAAAATAAGTTCCCACATGATGAGGAAAATCTTCTTCTTCCTCTTCTTCATCTTTGTTCTTTACCCCACAGAATCCTGGGTATTATGAGATCACAGCGGAGGACGTGGCGGTGTGGCACGTTCCCAATAACGAGAGAGTGGATCACTGGAAAGTGAAATCTTTCCTTCGCTACCACACAGAGACCAAATTCCTCAATAGCTATAGAGGAAACCTCTACAATCTCTTCAAGGTGACACAAAACCTTCTAGCAAAAGCTCTGATCTACTGTCTTATAACATCATCTCACATTTATCTATTGATGAAGAAATGCTCCTTTAAGGTTTACACTCACGTTTCTCCTGTTTTCAGTTATTACCAGTGAAGTTTGGTGTAGGAACCTGTCCTGCTAACCACGGCCCCTCTGTTCCTCTTGTGTACGATCTCGGAGACGCCACTTCCAACCATAACCTGTACGGACCCAACATCAGAGGTGGAGTAGAACACACACTTTCATTGTGTATTAAATGGTGTAGCTCGATGTGGTGATCTTTCTGGCCCAGGAAAGAGAAAGTGCGTGGCAGACGACTTCACTGGCAGTTTCTTTTTCACTTGGCTCAATGTGGAAGCCCAGATACTCCGGCCCAAGTGAACATTTCTTTGGGTTCGTTGTCATTTCTTTGAGTGCCGTAGGTGCTGCTGCCAGTCGTTACTGTAAATGATTGTAAATAGGCAACAACATATGCACTACGTGGTCCATCAGACGTGGAAATATTGCTGGAGATCCGAACAATCCAAACAGAAGCATGACAAATTGGTGTAATCCAAAAAGAGTGGAAAAGGCTTTATGAGACTTTGAAGTCTTGGAGATCTGCATTGTTGACCTTCCTAAGTCCACACAGAGATGGACCCATCAGATCTGGTCACCAAGACCACTCATGCTTGAGCCATCTGATTTGATAGTTCACAGCATGGTTTTCTCTTTCGTTCCTCTCAGAAGATCTGCTCCTGCCGTTTATCTTCTCATCACTCCCTGTGGCAGAGCACACACTCCTTAGTACAAATCATGGCCATGTGAGCGAACTTTACCTCTCACTTCCTTCAGTTCAGTCCTCCATTCACAAACTTCTGCCACATGGATGGAGGGTAGAGGACGTGAGGGCTGTTTTGTGATCTGATGAAATATTTATGTTACTAATGAAATGAGTAAATGAGATTGTTCTACACTGAGTATGTAAATGATTTAAACTCATATCTGAACATCTCTCCAGCAATAACTCAACCCGGATTCATCACATTCCGAGCCATCAACACAGAAGGTGCGGCGATGGCGATCTGCTCAGGAGTCAAACCCACAGGCTGCCACAATGAACACGTGAGAATAAAATCAGTTCTGTTTCTACAGCAATAAAACCGGATTTATTCATATTCCTTCTGCACCAGGGCACTTCTGAGATAAAGCCTTCTCTCTGAGGAGACATCTATGTACCCCTTGGAGATCTTTATTCTGTCCGAATTTCAATGTTGCATTCACAAATACAACATTACACATGTTAATCAACAGATCAGTAAGTAGGTTAGTAAGTTAGAGATGCATTAAAATGTTAGCCCTAGTACTAGATTATGCTAAAACACTGTGTGTGTGTGTGTGTGTGTGTGTGTGTGTGTGTGTGTGTGTGTGTGTGTGTGTGTGTGTAGTGCTGTATTGGAGGAGGTGGTCATTTTCCTGAAGCGTCTCCGAGACAGTGTGGAGATTTCACAGGATTTGACTGGGACGGTTACGGCACTGGAGTTGGATGGAGCGCCAGTAAGCAGGTGACCGAAGCAACAGTGCTCATCTTCTACCGCTGATGGAGAACATTCCAGAATCATCTTCACACACACAATCCATTACTAAAATCACACATTAGTACAGAGTTCATTACTGCATACCTCTCTTGCGGTCTCTCTCTCTCTCTCTCTCTCTCTCTCTCTCTCTCTCACTTTGTGGACTGATTGGGCTGAAAATTGTGTAGTTGTGTGTTTGTGGGTTAGTTGCCTTTAATCCTGATTTAATGAATTAATAAATCTAAGAGCATTAATTTGTGTGTTTGTCAGTGATTCATTAATAGAAACTGGTGAAGGTTTCAACAAAAGTTGCGGATGTGAGAATGATAATATTTCCTGTTGGACACTGTATACACTGGTTTTCACCCCGAGGCCTTCAGTGGTGTCCTACCTGAATCAATCCACCTCTTAATCTGCTGCATCACTCACAGGAATCTCATACAGAGAGAATGAATGTCATCAATAAAACAAGAAACCCAGTGATCGCAATTCATCATGCCTCCTTTCACTGGAGCCACAACTGCACCTCCACATACATCATCAAAAGCATTGTTTCTGTACTTTACAGTTTTCCTGGGGATTTGAAATGAAGGCAAATTGTGTGTTTTTTCTCATGATGTCCAACTTCTCTTGAAAATTCTGTCTTTATGAGTATATTTTAAATGAAGGTAAGTAAATTAAATTAGGTTGTTGATGTCTGATGGATCCAGAGCAGGTTTCATTCCCATTTATGGGAATTCCCATTTATGGGAATGAAATCATAGTTGAATGGATTGGATCCAGAGGACAGGTGGTGGGATTGCAAGATCGGATGACTTGCAGTATCTCATCTTCTGTTAAGGTTGAGAAGCTTGACAGAGACGTAGTGTATTGCTGGCTGTGTTGTGTAGTCATTGTTGGAGAGGAAGTGAATGCCCTTTTTGTGCGTTATGGTCTACAAACACAAAACTGACTTAAACACAGAGTCATTTATACACTATTGTATTAAAGTCAGAGCAGCACACACTGAATATCTCACACGCATTTCTGACATAAAGAACAAAACAAGCTGAATAACAAAATTCACAATCAAACACTAAAGTGGCTTCTGCTGTTGTGTTGAGCTCTTAAACATGTTCCTTTCACAGCTGAAGGATGAAAACTATCAACAATGTAGAACAGAACACCGGGTTAGTGCAGAGCTTCTGCTCCTCAGGCATGGAGGTCCTGGAGGAGCTTTAACAGATTGGAGTTGCTGTTTATCGCAGTAGATACGAGCTTCGAACCAGAAACACACAACTTACATTTGACTTCAAAGTTTTTGTCTTTATTCTCAACTAAAGTGAAATAATGATCATATCTCCACTTTGAGAAACTCGTCTTCCTCTCGCCTCGACTCGCCATTACTGCTGCACAGACCTGAATAAACAGAGACACGCCCACAGAGCGTCTTCTTCCTGTTTACAGTGGTGTTTATCCTCCAATCCTACAATGTGTCTCTGCTGTAAGCAGGTCAGACTGTCAGACTGTAGTCTACACTTCAGCCCAAATTCATTCATTAATAAAGTAACGGGTAACGAACCACACGCTAACAGAGTTACTTTATTTTAAAAACTAACGCGTTACAGTATAAGTTACTGTCAAAAGTATCTGTTTGCTAGGTTCTAGTTAAGTTATTGCCCAACTCTGCTCCATATGTTGTAGGTGCACAGATGTGGTTGTAGTGTGGAGGTTTGGAGTGTAACTGGGTTTGTTGGTGTAGTAAAATGGTTTTCACCTCCAGATGTGAAACGTCTCTCTGTAATGCAGTGTGTTGTTATATTGTGTGTTTGTATTGTATTGATGGTTTCTATAATTGCGATGTGATAGTGGTGGATTAAGAGGTGGATTAAGTGGTTTCTTCTGAAGTAATGGTTTATTTGCTGTAATTACACTATGCAGGCCTGGTTCACAAACCTTCATTCTTTGTACAGTGGATGATGAAATATATCTGCCACTTGACTCTGAGAAGCATTTATGTAAATCGGTGGTTTCTGAGGCTGTTAATTCTAATAAACTGATCCTCTGCAGCAGAGGTAGCTCTTTCTCTTCCTCTCCTTGGACAGTCCTCATGAGAACCTGTTTCATCTAGGTGTTTGATGGAGATTGGAGATACATTTAAAGCTCTTGAGATGTTTCAGTTGACTGACCTTCATTTCTTCTCACTTCTTCTTAACCGTTAGTAATGATGGATCTTTTCTCTTTTCTTGACTGAATGTTTCTTGTCATAATATGGATTAGTACAGTAGTTGTAGTAGCATTAATACGGTTATTATCTCAGTACTCACACTTTCCTCTGAACAAAGAACTGATGCTCTAAAGCACATTAAAATCTTGGTCTCATGAAGTCCATAAGGAAATATTAGGAAAATTCATAACCATTTTCTGTCACAAGACTTCAAGTCGCCTCCATACCATGTGGAAGTGAGCAACAGCATGAACCAAAATCTGGTGTCAAAGATGGTGAAACCCCACTGGTGGAGAGGGAGGAGGAATTGGACTGGTCCTGACTCGGGGCTTTGCAGCACTGCCAGAGTTTACACATTTTGGAGACACGATTCAGAAGTCACAACCTAAAACCTCCTTTCAAATGAGATGTTCCTGAAACCCTCCACAACCAGTGCTCTAAAATTCACCACTTTTAATATTATTAATATTATTATTATTATTATTATTATGTGTGTGTGTGTGTGTGTGTGTGTGTTTGTGTGTGTGTGTGTGTGTGTGTGTGTGTGTGTGAATGTACTGTGTGACATATGCAGGCAGGTGAGGTCATGCTCAGTGTGTGTGTGTGTGTGTGTGTGTGTGTGTGTGTGTGTGTGTGTGTGTGTGTGTATGTATGTGTGTGTATGTATGTATGTGTGTGTGTGTGTCCTGTAATCTTTACTAGTCAGGAAATGATTCAGTGAGGGACTCACTGATTCCACATCATCAGCTTCTTATTCAGATCTACACAGGTATGTGGATGAACCATGAGGTCTACTGTAACATCTCACTGTACACACACACACACACACACACACACACACACACACACACACACACAGTAGGAATTCAACTGGACCCTTCCCTTCGGTTCATACAGGAACTGCGTAAAGTGAGAGAGAGAGAGAGAGAGAGAGAGAGAGAGAGAGAGAGAGAGACTTTTTTACTTTTTACAATCCTTTTCTTTAACAAGTTTTGTTAAATACCATGTGGTATCAGCTTGACCCATTAGATAAGTAAATATATAAATAGATTAATAAATAAAAAGAAAGTAGACAATGACAGATAAATGTGTGTGTGTGTGTGTGTGTGTGTGTGTGTGTGTGTGTGTGTGTGTGTGTGTGTGTGATTGTTTAGTTTAGTTCCCTTTCAGGAACTCGAGCTGCATCAAAATGCTGTGGGAATGCCCCCACAAGGCTCAGAATCACGTGTAAAATCCGGCCAATAGGCAAGTTGTGATGTCTTCGGCGGGCAATGTCGCATACACCAGGAAGCTACAAAACGGCTGAGCAATGGTAGCAACATTAGCTTCTGTTGTTCAGGTAAGCGCTTTGTGTGTAAATCTGTGCAGCCATGAGCTTTAAATGCAAGCATAATTCTGACTGTGTGTTCCTTCTTGCCCCGCTTCATTCAATGGGATACACACAGCTGATGTGTTGTTGCTTAACTTAGGAGCATGCTTAGTCGGCTCCCGGGAAAGTCAACTGTTAGCATTTTTAGCCGTGTGGCTATGCTTTCCCACGATCTCGCTGAGGCAAAGCGATGCAGAAGTTTGCGGGGCTCACAGTCTGACCTAGCAGAAGTCAAGAAGTCATGGAGATGGAAGAGTCCTCTCCAGCTTCTCCTGCTGATTCGAGCTCCCAGGGAAAGCACCGTTTCTGCGGTTCCTTCTTCCCGCATGTGTAACGCGGTGCTCTGGATTTCTTCTTCCAAGGAGGGAAATTTTTCAGATCCTAGCGAACCCACAGACTCCTCACAGCCTGTGCTGTTCAAGGAGCTTCTGGAGGTAGTGACACAGGCTGTCGCTAAGCTTGTAATAGGATGAGCTTGTAATAGGATCCCGCGGCACAGTCTCCGGCCCAGGGCACACAATTTTATTCCCTGACCTACACAAAGGTGTCTAGGTCCTGGGAGACCCTATTTGCGGCCTGTACCTTTCTCCGCATCGCTATACGTGACTATAGTAGGGTACAGGGAGTGCGGCTATGGGGAGATGCCCAGGGTTAAACAGATGCTAGCAATGGCTATCTCTTCCCAGGTGATGCATTGCAAAACGCTCCGGTACTGCTTACAAAAAAAATCTTCGGCTCTAGTAGGTAGGGCTTAAGCGGTGACAGGTCAGGCCAGGGGTTGCCTCCACACGATGAGTGTGTTGCAGGCATACCAGGCTGACCTGCTATGAGAGATGGTGAAAGATTTAGCTCTGGGGCTGACGATTAGGAGTTACGTTGAGCTGCAACCTAACCCTCAGGGTCGCTAAGGCCGGGCTTCACAAAGCCCCGAAACAGAGCTCCCCACCAGGAGGGCCCAAGGGTCCCAGGCGATGCTCTAGGCCCAAATGGAAGGTGTCAGCCAACCTGAGGGTGGGTTTCTCCTCAAACAAATGGGCGGTGGTGAAGTGGCCCTGACAACCAGAGCGCCCTGTATCGAGGGGGACTGTCTACACCTTCTGCAGTGCCCATACCTCCTTGTCACCACCAGGAGGCCAGGCTGTTAGCTCCACCACGGGATGTGCCTTGGAGCGCAGCCTCCCTCGGGAGGCTCCAACGGCTGCAGGGCACCGCTCCAGCCGTTTTACAGTTTTTCTCAACTGCTTTCAGTCATTTCTCACAACAGAACTGCATTTCTCAAAACTACTCATCCCAACATTAGAACCTGTTGTCAGTTCTTCACATCATATCAGCAATGTCTTGTTGTTTTCATTAATTTGCAAATGATTTTTGCCAACATGCAAATGGTTCTGTACATCTGTCAGCTGCTTTTGACAATTCTTGTTGCTTTTGTCCTGCTGTGCAAAATAACTTGTCCTGGTTCTCAGCTGATATGTCACAACCACCAAACCAATCTAGTCTTTTTCTCAGGTTGGAAGCCAGTACTATCAAAATGAGTGAACATGTTCTCATAGTTGTATGTCTATACAGATTTGTACAAATTACATGTACATGTACAGAGTACATGTTTGCTAAGAAATATGTCCAGAATTGAGAATTGCTCTCAGGTGAGTCTTCACAGCATCTCCTTACATTCTTAGACTATCTCTATAGAAATTCCTGAAGATGAGAGGGACCTCAATAGAGATGATCTACCAAAGTATGTAGTAATTTGTGACAATGTCAGTTTTTATCACTCTGACAACATCAGGCAGTGGTTTTTCCACCACCGCAGGATGCTGATTGAATTCCTTCCACCCTACTCCCCATTCCTGAACCCAATTGAAGAGTTTTTCTCGGCTTGGAGGTGGAAGGTTTATGATCATCAGCCACATACGCGGATAACACTGCTGGCTGCAATGGATGCAGCATGTGAGGACATCTCAGCAGATGCATGCAGAGGCTGGATTAGGCACTCAAGAAGATTCTTTCCATCATTCATAACAAGGGAAAATACATGTTGTGATGTGGATGAGAATCTGTGGCCCAACACATAGGACCGACATGACGCATAGGAAAACTACACAAAATTTCACCTTTACCTAGTTTCCTATGTTTTCTGTATGGAAGTACCACTATTGACAGTACAGTAAAAATGTTAATACATTCTGATCTTTTGTTTCGATTCTTCCATATACTGTTACGTGGATTGATGTTGATTGTTTAGATGAGGTTAGATGGAATCAATCACAAAAATTATCTAATCATACCATGTAAATTACTGTAACACCTGATGCACAATGGATTGCAAGAGTTTCTAGTCATCAAAACCTGACTTGAGTATAATTTAAATAACTAAAACTGAGTATGATGTTCTACTGACATGACTAATAATTTTGCTTGTCACGTTCACATTGTTAAAAAAATGACAAGGATTCTGTTGCCTCTGACACAATGATTGATGAAAAAACACGCTTTTGCACGATAGACAAAGCATTTTGAGCAGGTGACGCGTATTTTCCGGTTATCCACCATGTTGTGCAGTTTGTACGTGTTGTTTTGATAAATGCACCTGGAGATCTGCAAACTTCAATTCTGATCTGAGAAATGACTGAAAGCAGTGGAGAAAAACTGTAAAAGGGTTAGTAACCGGCCTTGAGATGTTGGTTCCCTGATCAGGTGTCTTGAATCAGGAGGCCAGGTTGTTCGCCCTGCCACAGGACATGCTTTGAGGCACAACCTCTGCTCCAGCTGTTCTGAGAAGGTCTGGGGCCAGCCCAGAGGGGTTGATTCCCCGATCGGATGCCTTGGCACAGGAAGCCACGCTTTAAGCCCTGCCACAGGATGTGCTTTGGGGCGCAGCCTCCCTACAGCGGGTGTCTCCCTTCATTTCCATTCGAGAGATTGAGGCTGGTGGAGGAGACCCGCCATTTCTCAAGAGGTTCCAATGGCTGCAGGGCACTGCTCCAGCCACTTTGCGGGGGTCAGAGGCCAGCTTTGAGAGGCTGGTTCCCTTGAGGGACCCTATGCAGGACCCACCGTATCTCGGTACGTTACGTTAGAGAGGGACTACTCGATTCAGTTCGGGTCCTCTCCTCCCCGGTCACCCTGGTGGGACCCGAGAAGGTTCTGGTCCTGAAGCAACAAATACACACCCTCCTGAGGCAAGGGGCCATCAAATTTTTTCCTCCCTCAGTCAGAGAGTTCAGGCTAATATGGCCAGTGCTTTGTTGTGCAGAAGAAAGATGTTGGATTGAGGCCGATCCTAGATCTACGCTCCTTGAACCGCTCACTCATGAGGCTCTGGGTCAGGATGCTTACCCTCAGGAAGACGTGTCACAGATCAAGCCAGAGGACTGGTTTGTCACGATAGATCTAAGGAACGGTGATTTAAACATAGCCATCAATGCCTATTGGCCGGATTTTACACGTGATTCAGAGCCTGGACAACATTCAGTGTGCCCGTGTCCGTTAAAAACAAAGTACTGTCCAGCCCCACTTCTTCTGCCATGTGCAAAAGTCTACTGGCTGCTGTCCTCCATACCAGTTTCCTGGGCCCGAGTATCTGGATAAACTGGAGCAAAAGGCCGCTGTCCTGCTGGCGAGATGGACCAGCCCTTGCCCACTTCCTCCTCGAGCAGAAGGAGGACGCTCTGCGGAATCCAGTGCAGACCATCCCAGAAAAAGTCAACAAGCAGGGCCTGGATGTATGCTAGCATGTTTGGTAGTGGATCCACTTATGCCAGCTTGTGCCACAGAGATGACACTGTCAGGATGTTTATTACTAGCGTCCGCCCCCTGTAGGACATCTTTGGAACCAGCCGCTTCCACCTGCTCAGTCTACCTTGATGTGCTCTACAGTGCCTTCCCAGTTTTTGTTTAAAAACTCCTCACTTCCCAGGTAGACACCCAAGTACTTAAAACCTCCTTTTTTCAACACCAAACCTCCGGGGAGTGTCGGCTCCCAACCTCCCCACTCCCCAACTAAAACTGCTTCACTTTTTCCCCAGTTTACTTTTGCTGATGATAAAAATTCAAATCTTTCTAAAACATCAGTTAAAACATCCACATCAGACTGGGTTCCCACCAATACTGCCACGTCATCTGCATATGCTGACAGGTAAAGTGAAGCATTGACAGTGAAATATTAAAACCAGAAAGAGAACCCCTTAGGTTAAAAAGAGGTTCGATTGCAAGAGTGTACAGCATTCCTGACAGTGAACAGCCCTGCCTAATCCCTCTGTACACTCTAAAAGGAGCACATAAACCACCATTAACCTTAAATACACTTTCAATTTCACTGTACAACACCTTGATCATGGCTATGAAACCGAGGTTGAACCCAAAGCTTTCCAGCACCTTCCACAAGTATTCATGCTCAACCCGATCAAAAGCCTTTTCCTGATCTAGGAAAATCAGACCAGTCTTCACACCCAATAGCCTGGAGACGTCCAAAATGTAACAAATTAAGTAAACGTTATCAAATATCGACCTGCCAGACACACAGTACGTCTGGTCATGGTGAATGATCTGCTCCATAACCTTTGTCAGTCTCGATGCTAATGCTTTCCACAGCAGCTTGCAGTCAGTGCACAGTAGCGACACCGGGCGCCAGTTCTTCAGCTGGGTCAGGTCTTCCTTTTTTGGCAACAGGGTTAAAACGGCCCTCCTGCAGCTTGACGGGAGCTGACCACCTCTCACACCCTCCCTCAGAACCTCCAGCACGTCCTGCCCTATTACCTCCCAGAATCCATTTATTCCTGGTGCCCGCCAATTCTTCATGCCTTGGAGAGCCTCCTGAAGCTCAGAGAGTGACAGACTGTCCAACAGAGTGACAGACTGTCCAACTCTCCGGCCACTGACTCTGTGAGCTTGGGCAGATCTTTAAGGAAGCTCTCTTCCACCTCTTGTGCCCCTGACCTCTCACTGCTATACAGCTTAGAATAGAAGCTGACTGTCTGCCGGTGAATTTCAGAAGGCTCTGATACGAGATCCCCTGATTTCGTCCGCACAGCATGCATAAACCTTTTCTGTCCATTCTTTTGCTCTAAACTGAAGAAGAACTTAGAAGGAGCATCCATTTCAGTGACGCTTTTAAAGCATGATCGGACCAGCAGGTCGTTCATTTAGGCTTTTTTGTTTTTGAGGGCTTCAATATGCCTCCATTTCCTGTGGCCTCCAAATGTTGGAGTTTCACCGTCTCTATCTCCAGAGCTTTCAGAGATCTGTCAATGTCTCTCGTGACATTCAGAGTGTACTGTTGACAGAAAATCTTAATTTGTGCCTTGATTACATCCCACCATTGCTGTAGGAAGTCAAAATGTGCCTTTTTACATTTAAAACAAAAAAAAATAAAAGACTCTCTAAAATTAGCATATTCTAAAAAAGCAGTGTTAAAATGCCAGTAGGCACTCCTAGTTTTAACATTATTTTAAGTGATGGTGCACTGAACCATACAATACAATCTGAGATGCCTACTGGAAAAATAAAACACTTTGTAAAATGTCAGTTGATGCTTAAAACCATAAAATCGATCTAATCTCGCCAGGGAGAGCGTGTTGTCGATGGAGTGAGCCCACGTGTACTGCCTCTGTTTTTTTATTGAAAATTCTCCATATGTCACAGAGGTCGTGGGTCTCCACCAACTCCCACAGACGCTTACGAGAAGGCGTATGAGGTTCTGCATGATTCCTTATGAGTCCATATTTTCTGCTGTACAGTTAAAATCCCGTCCCAAAACTAAAAACTCTGCAGTGCTGCAGTTTAAAATAACATCATTAAGTTTGTCTAAAAACGTCATTCTCTCCACTGCACTGGTGGGAGCGTACACACAGATAAAACCAAAAACCTCATTCTCATAAAAAGCATTTACTTTTAAAAGCCTCCCGTTTAAAATTTCCTCTACATCGTAAAAAACAGGAATAAAATTGCGAGTAAAAAGCAAGGCAACACCACCACTAAGCGACGTGTTGTGACTTAAAATCGCTAACCCGTCCCACTCCTTCACCCAGTCTGCAGCATTACTGCTGTCGCTGTGGGTCTCCTGCAACATGACCACATCAACACGCCTCTGTCTAATGAGCTCATATAGCTTCGCTCTCTTTGCGTGTTCCCTTGCTCCATTTATGTTAAAACTCGCAATCTGGATTCCTTCCATAAAAATTAAATATAGATAAGAACAAACAAATGGTAAAAAACACACCAAAGTAAAAAAAAAAACACTGCACCCTTTATCAATCCTCATCAGAGTTCTCCATATTGACCTTTGTTATCAGCTTCTTTAGACGGAATATCTCTTGCTCGGTGAAGGAACCCTCTCTTCTAAAATGCTTAACGTCATAAATAAATTGTTTGCGGTTAGGGAAGAACTCCTCAACTAAATTATTCTTTTGCCACTTCGTGGTTCTTTAAAACTCCTCAATATCTTCAGCAGTATACAGAACATCTAGTCCCCCGTCCCCTTGCACTAGTGTAGCGACTGGTGCCTCCAGGCGACAGCTCTGCACCCCTGTGCCTGCCTCTGCCAGCGCAGGCAGCTCTAGCACTGCTCCAGAGTCCACTGTGACTTCCCCAGTTTCTCTCGGTTCCTCCTGCTCCGGTTCTGCCAAGCAGGGCTTCCCCGGGACCGGTTCTGCCGAGCAGGGCTTCTCCCGGTCCGGTTCTGCCGAGCAGGGCTTTTCTGGGTCTGGTGCAGCCGAGCAGGGCTTCTTTGGGGTAGATACGTCACTAGTGGGGCTCTGGTCTACAGTCTGAGGTTGGGGCTCACACTCCCTAGGCCCTGGTGCAGCAGCAGTTACAGGGCTTTCAGCAGCAGGCCGAGCTGAAGCCGCAGGGGGAACGACTCCAGCAGGTTCAGCTGCTTCCTGCCCCGGTTGCTTGGAGACACCGGGGTCACTCTGTTTTTCGTGACAGGCACGAACAAGATGTCCTATTTAACCACATTTAAAACATTTTATATCCGCATCAGTGGAAACGAAGATGCTATAGTCAAACCCTTCAACCCTGAACTTGAAAACCACATTTAGCTCCTCAACACCTTCATTCAAGATCATAAAAACCACCCTCCTAAAGGACACCAAGTTTTTAATCAGTGGGGACTTACAGCCGAGGGGGATTTTTTTTCCTGGGGGAGACGGTTCGCCCGTATCGAGACAGCTCTTTAAGAATCGCCTCATCACTGATGAAAGGAGGGACATTGACAACATGACTTTCTTAGCAGGAGAACTGAGGGGAGAAACCAGTATACACTCATTATTTATCACAATTCCTTCCTTCCAGAAGTTCTCTGATGCCATCGTCGGTCTGATCACAAATGATGATGACAGGGAGAACAGAGGACTTATACAGAACTTTGTGGACTGGTGCCAATGGAGCTGCCTTCAGATAAATGTGGGTAAAACTAAAGAACTGGTGGTGGATTTCCGTAGGTAGAAACAAACTCTATCACCAGTGAACATTCAGGGAAAGGACGTTGTGAGAGTGGACTTTTACAAATACCTGGGTGTTCACCTAAACAACAAACTGGACTGGACAAACAACACTGAGGCAATCTACAAGAAAGGGCAGAGCAGACTCTTTCTGCTGAGGAGACTAAGGTCTTTTGGAGTACAGGGAGAGCTACTGAAGACCTTTTTTGACTCTGTGGTGGCCTCAGCCATATTCTATGGAGTGGTCTGCTGGGGCAGCAGCATCTCTACTGCAGACAGGAAGAGACTGGACAAACTGTTTAGGAAGGCCAGCTCAGTCCTGGGGATTCCCCTGGACACTGTACAGGAGGTGGGAGAAGGAGGATGGTAGCAAAACTATCATCATTGCTGCAGAACATCTCTCACCCCCTGTATGAAACCGTTACATCGCTGAGCAGCTCCTTTAGTGGCAGACTGATACATCCTAAGTGTCTGAAGGTGCGATACAGAAGGTCTTTTCTCCCTGCTGCTATTAGACTTTACAATCAAAGCTGCTCCCAGTAAAACCAAAATACAACACTGTTATTACTTTTTAAGCTGTGCAATAACTTTATCTGTGTGCAATATTCCACGAATCAGGTACAATATTATGTGCAATATTACCCGCAATTATGTGCAATACCACCTTGAAATATTACTTGAAATACGTATTTTTCTCTCCCCCATTTGTATTTATACATTGTACTGTGTATATACTGTTATTATAGTATATCTATATTTCTCTTTTTCATATATTTGCATTTATTTTTATCTCTTTGTTTGTTATTATTATTAATATTATTATTATTATTATTATTATTATTATTATTTGTTTTTATTTCTCTGTTTTT
>MU533908.1:0-82452 GCA_024362625.1 Silurus asotus
TATCTATCTATCTATCTATCTATCTAAGCATGATTTAGGCACTGTATTATGTCTTTAATAGGAACTCCTGTACATGTACTCATTTGTGCAACTATCCATTCGGCCAATATTGTATTGCAGCAATGCAGTGCAAAATGATAATGCAGTGCTGTGTTGATGTACAAATTAAAATGCAGTGTTGATGAGAAAGGTCAATAGAGAATGCCTGGAACTGGGTCAAGCTGACGGGAGGTCTATATTAACTCAAATAATCACTCTATACAACCATGTTGAGCAGAAAGACATCTCAGAATGCAAATGTTCTAAAACAAGGGAATGGTTTACAACAGTAGAAGATAAACTCGGGTTTTGTTTCTGTCAGCAAAGAACAGAAATTTAGTGGGCACTGTATAACCAAAACAGGGCCACAGTTTATATCTAGTATAGATCTATCAGTGAATGATCAGGAGTATTCTAATAAAGTGCCAAGTATACTGTATAGTTTTAGTCTGGATTTGAAATTGAAATGCATGAAAATACAGAAATCAATATACATCTTAAAAATTATAATAACACATTTAGTGGAATGAAAGATCATAGCTGGCAAAAACAAAAGCTACTGTAAACTCACTTCTGTAAATGGTGTATTTGGTAGAATCTTATACACACACCGATTTGATATGAGTTCAAATGTCTATAACACAGAGCTACAAATTTTCTAGAACTGTGAGTGGTCCTCACTGTAAATGAAATGGTAGTTTATTATTAAGTAATAGAGCAACCAAGGCAAATGTAAATTAAAAAATAATAATAAAATACTTTTAATTAGTGCTGGACTTCTAACACTAGTGCCTCATTACAGCTTTAAATGCTGGTCTACTGTCCATGAGGGTCAAGAGTTCATATGCCAGCACCACCAAGCTTCCACTATTGGACGTGTGATCAAACTTCTAACCTACTAACTGCTCTTAGGTCATTGTATCATATATAAGTCTAGTTATAAACAGAGAAAAAAAATCCTGTTTGTATCTGTATACTGTAGATGAGAGTCAAGTTTATATTTTTTGTCAGGCAATTGTTTGATCACTAAATTGTAATTTATTATCTGTGTATTAAATAGCAGTTTTTAAATGCACTTAGTCTTATACATTATAAAAAAAAAATTCCTTGCACTTATATCTCAGCCATACACATAGAGTAAATAGATTTAATATCTTGATGCTTATTAAAAAGAAGTGTGTCAGGGCTTTGTATCAGACTGAGGTAAAGCTGTTTTCCAGAATAAAGGAAGATGACAAGCCGCATTTAAAAGAAAAGAAAGAAAAAAAGAGCTGTTAAGAAAATGGCATATAATGTGAAAAGTGACAGGGAAAATGTAATGGGGGTATGATATAGTTTTTATTCAATGTGGCATCCTTTTTTTTTTTTTTATGCCATTTGACACTTTTATCCAGAGTCACTTAGAATATAGATTAGGACCCCAGTAGTTGTAGTGCTTAGAACCTTCCATTCAGAAGTCCAACACCTTGACCTACTGAGCTACCACTTCCCAACTGGTGTTAAAAGAACTGAATGTATGCAAGATAGAAATAAGAATAACTCTAGGGTGGTAACAGTAACTTAATTTAGACCTCATTAATTTCTTATAACAGAAAACATAACTGACAATCAGGAGTGGACAGTAAGTAAGTATTTTAACATTGTTGCTAAATTTAAAAATTTATTTTTTCTAGTATTTGTTCGCTATCAGAATATTTTCAGAATTGTGCCAAAAACAGTTGATTTGTGAGTTTCTTTCCAAAATACAAATCAAATTGTACACCTCAACAATGCATTAATCAACACAACAGCCTCTTTAACACTCCAGAAGCAAAAAACAGTGTCATAAAACAATCTTTCAAAAAGGTAGGAGCCTCAACCACTTAGCTACCACCTCCCCATAACGTGTTGATCTCTAATGATCTCCAATATCACACACCACATTGAACTATAAACCTCAAATCATCATGTGTAATACATTGAACAATGGACTGCTACACAATCTTTCCTTTCATGTGGTGAAATCTGAGGATTTGTGACAGCACATGATTGTGTGACGATCATACTTTTGTCCTGTTTTGGATCGGATTAGGCAGAGCCTTGATCCAGAAATACACACCGTAGCATGGAAAACAAGTCCTGGCCCCATAGACAAGTACAGGTTTAGAGCTAATAGATCTTGACAGACTCAATCAATATTGTGCTGAAATGAAACAGAGTTTAGATGTCCTGGTCAATAATGGTACGGCCCACTTCCTTCAAGCAGACAGACTCTCATGATGGTAGTTTGTTATTGTTAAACTGATAATACAGAAGAGATTGAAGTGGGAAGGAAAAAGGATTTCACCATTAATTCATACGTAAAAGTTAATCATTGGATCGGCTTTTCTACCTTCATAGGGCATTGAAATTTTTTATGTTGTCGTGAAATTTTTTTTTACGTCACACCACCCACAGGTTTTTTAGCAAGAGCGCTAGCGTTCCTGGATGCATTGTGCTTTTATTAGTATGATGATTGCTCCTTTTGTGTGGTGAGATGATAATACGCAGTGTTCATTTATTTCTTTCTATCATGCTTTTTTTTTTTTTTTTTTTTATAATTAGTCGTTTGTTGAGAATTGCATGCCTTTGCTTGCTCTGATCTCAATATGTGGCAGGCCAAAATAAACATCCTCCCACTATGACATCGGTGACAGATTGCACAGCGCGCTCAGTCATCTGCAGCGCACAGCAGTGAAGAGGAACAAAGTCGAACAACGCATAAAAAAAAAAAAATAAAAATAAAAAAAAAAAAAAAAAAGGAACGCCCACAAAATCTTCTCCATCTTACGCAGCCAGACATAATGGAGAAATGTTGTTTGAGGGCTACGGCCAGGCCTGATACTATAGATGGCTGCTTGGTAGAGACAAAATGGTACAGGATAACACAAGAACAGAGAGAGAGAGAGAGAGAGAGAGAGAGAAGGAGGAGGAGAAGTGATCGTCCTTAACTTGACAACATGTTACCATGCTAAGGGTGCTCTAGAGCATTATTACAGTAAAGATTAGGGATTTGATAGACAAGATTTGTCATTTTAAATAAAATTTGCAGCCAAGAAATCATTAATGCATGGCAACCAATACAGGTGTTGCACCTTATTTATTATATGCCCAAAAGTAAGTGACCATCACAGCCATACACCATGGAATCTTTCCTAACCTGCTGCCACAATCACTGAAGCACACATTTGTCTAAAACAGTTTCAGAAACTCAACCTCGTCCTCTGGAGTTTCCCTCCAAGACAATTGTAATGCTGGTCCAGCCCACTGACCTTTGCCAGGTTCTATAACTTTCACATTAGAGCCACTCCTTGCTCCTTCATCCTTCGGTCTAGCTGTGCCCAACCACAATAGGCAGGGACTGGTCAGTCTGGCGTGATTAGGACCAGGAGAAGCTTAAATGGGGGTGTCCAGTGTACCAAACCCTCAGCAGGTGGATTGGGGATGCAACCTCCAACTCTTACTCTTACTTCTGGCTTACTCGACCCGGAGTGTGGCGGCCTCTAAGACCTTTTCCTCTGGGGTTTCGCTCAGACATTTGCGACTTTGCGGGCTGATCCACCCCTCTGACCTTCGTCAGGTCTTACAGACTTGACTATTGCGCCACTCCTGGCCCCTCAGTCTTTTGACCTAGCTGTGCCCATCCACACTAAGGCAGGGATTTGTCATTGTACTCTCGCATTTTTGATGCAGCTAGAGTGCCTGAAGGGGAACATCTCCAGGTTATGTATGCAACCCTGGTTCCCCGAGTGAACTCCCTGTATTTCTGTGAGCGCTTCCTTTTCTAGTGCCGTCTCCACTGTATGTGCGTTTATGGCTCCCTGGTTGTGACGTCACCCTGCCGGTGACAATGCGCCCTTCTATTGGACAGATTACATATTTCATTCAAAGCATTGTCACACAGAGGCCCCCAAAGCATTTTTAATTGCTCAGGGAACCAGGGATAAATATATACTGTAACCTAGAAGCATTCCCAATTATTTATTTATTTTATTTTTTTTTTATAGTTTTAGTTTTGGTAATTTAGTTTTACTTTTTTTTACAATATTAAAGGTGAAAGAAAAGACACTGAAACAAAACAAGCACAAACATCAAGAATGATGGCTATTGAGTTTCGTTCAGCAGCTTTCACAGTATTAGCATAATGCCTGAATGCGGCCTAATAAAATGTGGTTAAACGTCGAACATTAGCTTTCTTGCCAAGCTTTTATTGGTATAACTGGTGTGAATGGTGTCTGAAGCATGCTACTGTTTATTTCACATTCTGCTGTTAGCTTGTCAAGCTGGTAGCTCCCTGTAACCCTAGACCCTAGACACAATGGGATCGGATCATTTTTTCATGTCTGTAATAATATGGATGTGGTATATTTGCTTGCCAGATTTACCTAACAATTCATTCAAGCAACTTACTGGCCAGGAGCATTGTAATTGACCTTAAAATTGTGATTCTACTTAATGTTTTGCAGCAGTTTGTTAATATTACTCGTTTTTATTGATTGAACAAGCTTGTACACCAGCATGCTAGTATACAAGGTGGTTAAAAAATTATTGTTTACTATCACATTTAAAACAGTCCCCTTGCACAGAATTCATGATACAGTTAATCATCAAATCTAAATAGCTGTCCTTTAAAAAGCTCCTATGTGGATTTTTTACCTGTTCTTCACAAAAAAAATCATTCTAAACAAATGAACATCGAGTGGATACATTTAACCTGGACAATAAGCTGCAAAAATCAGGAATGAATAATTTTTAAAGAGGACCCTAAAATGCATCCTACAGAACCTTTGGCATAAGACTAGATTTGTAAAAATTTACCTGAGCATCTGGTATTCAGATTCTGGCACTGATGAAAAAAAGGCCATGCATGGCTGCACAGACAGGGAAGCTGAAACAATAAACTGCGACCAAATTAACCTCAGTAATCAACCTTATTATCGGTATAATAAAGAGACGAAGGGCAAGAGGGGCATTTAATAACGTTCATCCAATCAAATCGAAGTTAACTGTTAAGGCTTTGAGCATGCTCAGAAACAAGTAAACAACAAAAGCAACAACAAAAAAAGATGGATGTTGGCACGCCCTGTCCTGCGGCAATGACAAAATATGAGCTCCATCCAATTTATTCTTCAGTGTCACCATGATTTTAGGAAAACCAAGCTGTATATTGATTCAGACTGGATTAGTGCTGTAGTTCACAGAATTTGCCAATGCAGCATCATTCAGACCAGATGAAAGGATTACTGATTCAATCGTATCTAGTGAGGCGCTTTGGATGTGAGAAATTGTGATGTAAAGACTGTCCTTATCCGCCTGGAAAGCTTTCATGACCTCGCGGTAAACAGCTAATATATAGTTTATATAAGAAAAAAGCAGGCATTTGTGGGAATTTCCACGATTAGGATGCCATTTAAGTTCCATTCACACATATGTATGTTGTTTAAAGGTCAAAGGCATTTGAAATAAAGGTAAAGTGTCTTTAGCAACCAAACAAAAAATAGCCAAGGCTTAGAAAATCATACTTCGCCTGCCCTTGCAGAAAAATTCAACTGTAACATTAACGTAACCCTGTTACACATTCACCCCATTGAAATATTTGGATTGTTAATCGTATATGTTCAACAGGAAGGTCTGAAGATCATTAGGATAAGAAATCTATTTAAATTTTTTTAGTTATATTGAGACACTGAGTGACAAGGTCAATTTCACAGCACATTTTTAATGCAAATTGTGGATTGCAAGTAAATATATTCATTTTAAAATGATTAACATTTTTAATGCACTATTTTACATTTAATGACATTGCTTGAACATCTTTATCGTCTCCAGGTTACGTATGTAAGAAAACAAGAAGCTGTGTCAACAACGGAGAGGCGGGACGTCACCGGCGGAGCCCTATCCACACACTTTGTAAAGGTGCGGGGTGCAAGGGCGAGACCAAACAGAAGGATCCAATATTGGTTATCTTTAGCACCGAAAGTGAACTTCCTGTGTGGGAAAAGTGAAAAGTATGCATGAAAGTATGAATCCTTCAGATCTATTGTGACAAACCAGTCTTCGGACCCGATTTGAGACACGACTTGTTTTTCAGGGTCAGCATTTTGAACCTGAGCCTCATAAGTGAACGGTTTAGCTGACGTGCATCCAGAATGGGACGCAATCCCCCATCCTTCTTGGAAACTGTAAAGTACCGGCTGTAGAACCCAGGCTCTCTGTCTGATGGAAGAACCAGCTTGATGGCCTCCTTCCTCAAGAGAGTATTTAGTCGGACAAGACCCAAACTGAATCGTATAGCCCCTGCCAACAGTTCCCATTGAGACACATCTGGCAGGCAGTTCCAGGCTGCTAGACAATCTCTTAAAGGAATTATCTTGTGAGACTGACCTCTGGTGTGCCTAGATCTGGAGCGACGCACTGATGCAGCTCTAGGAGCCTCCTGAGAGGCAGCAAGCCCCAATATTCCGCTGCATTGCTGGGTGAAGACTAAGAGCGCATTCGCTGGAGATGGCTGTGACCTCAAGCACAGAATGTGGCAGTGTTAACGAGCCAGCTTTCTGAGGGTGCCGGGGTGGGTCGGGCACCATATGCAAGCAAGCAACACACCGTGATAAAGCGAGGAGGAACACACAGCCAGAATAATTGATTGATTGCTATCCATTATTTTTTCTTAATTTTTTACTGCATCTTACCTTTGGTAGGACGGGGCACTTCCTGAACAAACAGAAGCTAGCACCAGCTCCACTGCATGCATGTTTATAGCTTTCTGGTCATGATGTCACCCTGCCTGTGACCAGTGATCAATCAACCCGGTTTGGCTTGAAAGTACAAACAAATTTGCCTAGTTTTGAATTCTAGAACAAGGCTTTAGAAACATAAATAATTGCATTGCGGTTCTGCAGCAGTTCGGGAGGAATACACGGAATTGCTGCAGAGACAGTTTTGTTTTTTTACCTCACTAAAAGATGTTTGATAGGAATGAGAGGCAGTAAAAACTTTTTGTCACTTTCCAAGAACAGATATTTCATACCATTCAGACATCCACTAGTGGACATACAAGACCCTGATAGTAAAACCCAGAGAAACACCATCACACTCTATTTCGCTTTCTCCCAAATTCTAGGTACAGTATATCTCAAGGTGATTCAAAAGAAACCTGGATTTGGCCAAACCGTAAAACCTTTTCACTTTTATAGTGGCACACTTTGAAGATCCTGCACCCCCTTGGAGACATGCTTGCACTTTGCTGACAGTAACAGCACCCAGCATGGTAATAAGCTGATGCACACTTTAGAGCTCATATATACAGGTGCATCTCAATAAATTCGAATATCATTAAAAAAATTGATTGAGTTGTTCCTTTCGCTTTAATCACTGCCTGATTTGCTCATAATCCACATTTGCTTTCCACCCAATTTTGTGCAAATCTAAGGAAATATTGTGCTTAAAAAGAGCTGCTATTTTGGTACAACCATCACACCAATTTAAACTCCAAATTAAAATTTTGCCAGATTAGCCAGTTTGCATGATGTATACCAGACGTTGTAATGTATGGCTTGTTGGAATATAAAAAGTTTGTTTGTGTGCGTGTTGGCACAGGGTGACCTGATAAGCATAAATCCACTATATTACCTTTTTGTGAATGATAAACCTTTCTCTCACACACTCGTCCTCTAACTAATTATACCACAATATCTCACCTTATTAGCTCAATAAACAAACAACATCCACAGTCTGCTGCAGTTCTGCGACTGATAAGAACCTGACAATTTGTTTTTATGTCACATGTTAAAAATCTAAGTCCTTTTCTATTTCTTTACCGCATACTAATGAGTATTTACAGTGTTGGCCCTAACTTCAGTCACGGATGTAGAGGATTGTTTGAAAGGGCCAATAGCCATGAGAAGACTTCCAGAGAAGCCTGCAGGGGATTGGGTGATCAAAGACTTGGTCTTCAGGGGGCACGCTGAGAAGTTCACTGCATGACAGAAATGCCTGGGTCTTGACCTCCTGCTTCTCAGTATGCAGTCAAATGCATTTTTGTTTTGATCAAAGTGAAGCTATCCACCGCAAGACAACAAGCCCTGACCATTGAGAGTGAGAAATGTCATTGATTTTTCTGGGCGAATTTGGAGCCAGACGAATGCCTGGGTGAAAAATCTTAGATTGTTAATAAAAAAAAAGAGTTTGTCATACAGTAAAAAAAAAATAAAAAAATCGTTCAAGTATGAACACTGCTTTTGAAAAGAAAATTACTGTTAATGAAAATTATTTCGTTTAATAGCTCTAATCGAACTCGTCAAGCTATTCCAGTCCAAACAGCGGCCTATATGGTGATGGCCTCGACAATTATCCATTATGTGGGATATTACTGCATTATGCATGGCGTAATTCCCATACTCTCATATTTGCAATTTGCACCGCTCTCGATTAGTGGCCTTCTTTTCAGCCGATCAATCACAACGACAGCGTTCCCGCATAGCTTGCTCTCGAAATGATTACACAGCTCGTTTTCCCATCTGTGACTAAAAAAAACACAGACTGAAGGACTTCTAGTTTTCTTTTTTAACAATTGCATCACTGTCTGTGGGAGTACAGATTCCAAATGAGCACCAACAAGGCCCTAAATATGTGATGGTTCAGCCAGCGAAGTTTAACTAGTTCCATGAATAAGCAATAAAATACTAAAGCTGGGGAAATAAAGTTGGACTGGAGGTGTGAAAAGTAGATTCCAAATTATGAACACCAGAGAGTGTTAGAGTATTTTACAGTTTTGTAGTGGTGGACAGTAACCATGTAAATGTTATCTGTTGTGATACTTAAATAGCTTTTTTTCTGAATCTGCACTTTACGTTTACTTTTACTTCACTGCATTTCAAAGTCAAATATCTGAATTTTTCCTCAAATACATTTAGCAAAAAAAAAATTATTTCCTTTTAATTAAGGAGTGGATAAAAACTTAACTGGTCAGGAACGCAGCAAGCCATCAATTAGGGTCTTCTGAGTTGTGGAACTCTCTAGCTCCTTCAGAGTTGTTCCTTGGTTCCTCAGTGGCTAATATCCTTTTAACTGGGCCACTGTCTTATAGTGGCCAGCCTGCTCTAAGTAGAGTTCAGTGGTTTATACCATCTTATAATACTACAAGGTGTGTTCAAGTCAAAACAGCCAACGGCGTAAAACCCACAGATATCTACAGAAGTCTTCAAACTCAGTATAGTGATGAGACGCTCAGCCGCAGAAGTGTTTGATTGGTGTAAATGTTTCAAAGATTGCCATACGTCCTTCAGTGATGATCCCGATCATGGTGGTTCTATGTCCACACCAGTCATTCCTTTAAACATTTAATGCGTATAACGCCTGATCCTGAATAATCGATCCAGAGCCTGTCTTGAAATTGTATGAGAGACTGTTGGAACCTTGAACACAATCATTCACAAACATTAGCATTTTCTATAAGTTAGCACACGCTCGGTATTTAGACAGTTTTCCACTTTAAACTGGTACAGAAGAGTTGAAGTCAGCACAGTGTTCTAGGCTTATTTAGACTTTTAAAGCTTCCAATTTCAAACAAATTCTAGAAACAAATTGCCATTTTGGCAAAACCATCACACCTATTTAAAGCTTCTTTATTATCCAGAATTGCTGGCTTGGTCTGATGTGTACCAGGTGTGGTGGTGGTGATGTATGGCTTTTTAAAATTTGTCTGTGTAATGGCAAACAATGTCCTGATAAGAATAAAGCTAATATATTTTAAAAAGCTAACTACGTGTAGTCCCAAAGTTACGATGGCTTGACTTATGATTTTTCAATCTTACGTTGATGATAGCGATATGAGAATATTACATATATAATCCTGTATAATCGATCCCCAATCATTCACAAACATTTGCATTTTTAATAAGTATCAAGTATCAAGACAGTTTTCCACTTTAGACTGGTACAGAAGAGTTGAAGTCAGCACAGAGTTCCTCAAGATCCTCAGAGGAACTAAGAAGGTTTAGGCGTACTGACAAATCTTTCTATGATAAATTTTTCCAGGCATTGGTTAAATGCTAGGAAAAGTGTATAAATATAGCAAGTGTAAGTCAAAAATAACTTAAAAGTTTCCGCTCCTTGAATTGTGTTTGTTTTATTTTATAAACTCAGAAGTCTGGATTTGATCGGACTGCCCCTTGTATAATCATGGGATTTTCGAATTTCTCATCTATACCCTGATTGTTACTTTTTAACCCAGGTTTACAGTGGTTGACCCGATGCTATTAGTTTAGGGGTTATGAAGAGTTCTGTGTCCTTGAATGCATTGAATAAAAGACCTTGGATGCATGTAAAAGGCCAAATATAAGACATATTGTTGAGCCGGTTCCACAGGCTGATAAAAAAAAACTTACCACTCCATTAGGACATTTGGTAAATGGTGCTTTTTTTAGCTTTCATTCTGCTGTGCTGTGGATCTGCCTGGCTGCACAATTCTTGTTTTCGTTTGACCCTGACCCAACTACAAGATCAGAATATGCGTATGCTTTTCACCCAATTTCAAACAAATCCTAGAAACAAATTGCACTTGAAAAAATGCAGGATAGCAGCTATTTTGGCAAAACCATCACACCAATTCAAAGTTACTTTATTTGGCAGAATTGCTGGCTTGGTCTGATGTGTACCAGGTGTGGTGATAAAATTTGTCTGGATATACAGTACAGACCAAAAGTATGGACATGCCTTGTCCAAACTTTACACGATAGTGTAAATTGCTCTGTTTTGACAAGTATATACTACCCATTTATTCTAATCACCATTCTTCAAGATTCCTAAATTAGGCTAGACCATGTCTCAACTTCAAGTACAAGATATTTTCAAGTTACAATGGTGGTAAATCGTGGACTATTTGTCTATCCTGTCCCCTGTCTTGCTTTAATATAATGTTTGCATGATGCAATTCACATGCATCTACAGAGTACAGCAAATAATGCAGCATTCATGCAGCTGGTTTTAAGTTTATGTGTTTCTGAATACATTGACACATGTCTTTGTTTTGGTTCTGTCTCCTCCTGTCACTGCTCTCTTACCTAAATTTGTTTGCAGCGCTATCACACCAATACCGCCTAAAACACACCTAAACATCCACACATCTGTACAACCAGTCGTCGCTATTTTCACTGATTTGTTTACATCATTATCTTTGCTAGTCAGCTAAGTCCTTTATCAACTGCTGATCCACCCTTGCAGCCAAGCAGCTTAGTGAAATAATAGTACAAGATTCATTGCTTGCGCTACTCAAGTAGGGAAAATCATTCAAATGCTAAACAATTTGCACACTGGTTTGAATTGATTATCTCTTCCGTTAGGATTGTTAGTTAAAATTCAGACTACTTCAGCAGTTCAGTTGCTCATTGAAACCAAAGACAAATCACAGCAACATGCTCTAGTAAATTAGACTAAATATAACATACAGTACATGATAAAGTGGTATTGCTGCACTAAGGTAGCAGCACATAAAGATCTAAAAGATGCTAATTCAGCTTTAGTGGCATGTTCTTGGAACGTCCTTGGAAAATATTGTGCTGTGTAATGCAATCGTATGCCGAATAAGCTAGCTAACCCATCAACCCATACACACACAGTGTAAGGAAATATCTTGATTCTTTTGTGCTACACTGTTCTGTACCTTCCCTCATATTAGTCTTCAGTGGTGAAGTGGCAAATACTTTTGTAATTTTATTTACTTGAATGTTTAAAGGAAGCATTTTTACTTTTACTGAAGTCATATTTTACAGAGTGTATCTCTACTTTAACTTAATTGCATGGTTTGTGTTCTTCAGGCACAACTTTTAGCCACTGGGTTCACATATTCTAAAAAAAAAAAAAAATAGTCTACATATATTTAAGTAAATTATTATAGCCAGCTAAAAATAGCAAAACCAAGACCAGTTTTTGGATGGCGTGTATAGTCAGGGGGTGTAACAAGTGGACTATTTGAATTAATGCATTTGTTTAAAAATGCAACAACAGGAGCAGAATCAACGGCGGTAAATCAATTCTTATTGATTATAACAAATGAGCATCGATAAGCAATTTATAAAAATCCCAGTGACTATGCTTGCAGTCAAACTAGTAAAAAACTAGTGTGGATTTGTAAAATATATGTTTTATGGTGCCCAGGTAAGAAAACCACTGTTTTGTTTGATCACAGTCTGTACCAGAATCCTATTAAAACTATTAAGCAAGTTGTTTCTAATAGATTTAGTCTGGAACTTGAATATCTTTAGGGCTGACTTTGGGATGATTCTTTGTGTGTGTGTATGTGTGTGTGTGTCCATGATGTGTGATCACTTCAGTACTAAACTGCATAGTGCTTGCTAGCAAATTCTCTCTCTCGTGCTGCCTCTTTCTATGCACATTGTGCCATCTGTCTGTTTTCACCCAACTGGCCTCTCTCCATGGCCTCTCCATGCCAGCTGCAGTGAGTATCATTAGACTTTCACCTAGCATGGAAAGGCAGAGATGTTGACATTCAGGAGAGTGTGCTTGTCACAGGGCACAGCCAAAGTGTAAACTTGTGGTCAGAAATGTCAATTGTATCAAACTCAGGCTGTAATCCGAAACCGGTAGGCTTTTTTATTGCAGGTGAACCGGGGCTGTAAAACTGAGGCAACATTCATCTCTGAGATATATGTGAATATATGTGCATATATATGTGCATTTCCAGGTCAGGATCTCAGAATAGCTCTTCATAAATCTCTGCTCTCCAATTCAGCCACTGCTCGGAACCTTGGGGTAACTATGGACAATCAGTGGACAATCCTTCTCTTTACATGTTGCAAATGTGACTTGTTCTTGTCATTTCCTTCTCTACATCATCAGAAGGATGCATTTCTGTCAACACACACTGCCCAGGTGCTTGTTCAGTTTCTTGTCATTTTGAGACTGGACTACTGCAACTCTCTGCTGGCAGGTCTACCTCTAAATGCAATTCGTCCACTAGAAATGAACAAAAACTCAGACTTGTTTCAAACCTGAAAGTTCTCTCACACCACCCCACTGCTGTACTCCCTCCATTGACTTCCAGTAGCTGCACGCATCAGATTCAAAACACTGATACTTGCCTACAAAGCCAAAAAAGGACCAGCACCTTCTTACTCGGAGACCTTATCACTCCTCTAGAACTGCTTGACTGGTACCACCTTCTCTCAGGGTAAGAAGTAAGTATTCTAGCTGTATAAGAAGTTAAACATTAAGAAAGGAGAAAAGGATTTATACCGATTGGTCAGGCAGAGGAACCGAGCTGGGAAGGATGTGCTGCCAACTAGAGCAATGAAGAATGGAGATGGGAATGTGTTGACTAGTGAGGAGAGTGTGTTGAGAAGATGAAGGGAATATTTTAAGCAGCTGATGAACGAGGAAAATTGGAGAGAGAGAAGGTTGGATGATGTGGAGACCGTGAAGCAGAAAGTGGATAGGATAAGTAAGGAGAAAGTGAGAGCAGCAATTAAGAGGATGAAGAGTGGAAAGTCAGTTGGACAAGATGACATACCGGTAGAAGCATGGAGATGTTTAGGAGAGATGGCAGTGGAGTTTTTAACAAGATTGTTTAACAAATTTTTGCAAGGTGAGAGGATGCCTGAGGAATGGAGAAGGAGTGTGCTGGTACTGATCTTTAAGAATAAGTAAGAAAAGAGTGCAGGCAGGGTGGAGTGGGTGGAGAAGAGTGATAGCAGGAGTGATTTGTGATAGAAGAGTATCTGCAAGAATGAAAGGGAAAGAAAGTTTATAGGACTGTGGTGAGACCTGAGATGTTGTATGGTTTAGAGACAGTGACGTTGAGTAAAAGACAGGAGGTGGAGCTGGAGGTAGCAGAGCTGAAGATGTTGGGCGTGACGACGATGGACAGGATTAGAAATTAGTTTATTAGAGGGACAGCGCATGTAGGACGTTTTGAAGACAAGGTGGGGGAGGTGTGATTGAGATGGTTTGGACATGTGCAGAGAAGGAAAATAAAAGGGAGTATATAAGTAGGAGAATGTTGAGGATGGAGCCACCAGGAAGGAGGAAAAGAGGAAGGCCAAGGAGGAGATTTATGGATTTGGTGAGGGAAGACATCCGCTGTGGCGACCCTTAATGAGAGAAGCGAAAAGAAGAAGAAGAAAAAGACGATGAGGTGTATGTAATTTTTATCCACTAGATTTTAATTGACAATGACCATTAACAATTACATTTTGCACCTCTGTGCAAGATGTCATTAAGGCTTAACACGCCTCTATCTGCATATGCCTGCGAGCAACTTATTAGCACTGTTGGCCTCATATTCAATCCAAAATGAGCTCAAATAAATTCCCCAAACTTTGAGACCCAGCTTTTGTTAAAGTTGAAGAAATATATTGTACCACTTAAAGACTGAGAGGTGAATCAAATCACAACCGGCTCTGAATATATGTTTAATTCATCTCAACCTATTTACTTTCATTTGATTTGTCTACTGAATACTATTAGTCGTTCAACTTTATGACATGATACTGTAATTATATTTGAAAATTGAAGATACCTTTTTACCATTTTACTCCTTTTTCTTATCTAAGTTTCATTCTGTCATGTTAAAGTGTACAATTTGATTTGTATTTTAGAAAAATGAAACTTTACAAATCAACTGATTCGGGCTTTTCCATAACAGGTATCTTGGTGTTACAGATTAGTGCATCTTTGAGCCTACGTTCAATATGAGGCAAAGTACTCTAAATTCAATTCAGAACAATTAGACTTTTACTCAAGTCATATTAGAATTTGTGACTTGTAATGGAAAAATCTTTAGGTAATCTTTACACCTTTGATCATTAGACACATCCAGTCTAAAACATGAGGGCTGGATTAAGCTCTAAATAGAGAGGATGTTTTTCATTTTTGACATTTATTTTCCACTAATACACAGCTTTTTGAACCAAAAGAGTCCACAAGCAATACCAGTGTGAGCCACTGATAGCAAAATGTCTGGTGAATCTTTGTGTTGTTTTTTGATAAGCTTTCCTAATCCTCTCCAACAGTTTTAGTTCCTGTGTGTCTCTCCAGGTTCCCACAAAGGGGCCAGATTAGGATTAAAAAGGGTGATTTTAAAGAAAAAAAAACGTTTGCACATCTATATTACTGACCACAGGCAACGTTCCGAGCACATCACACACTTTCAATTCGGGGCTAGGCTATTCCTAACCTTTTTCTGCAGCATTTTGTTCAGCCCATAATTCATATCTTAACCCTCAGAGAAGGAGTTCTGCAAATATTACATGACCTTTCCTGCTATTAAAATAAATAAAAAAAATGCAGCTATATTTTATGTCAAGGTCCAGAGTCTTATTGTCAAAATCAGTGAAAAGATTTCCACCATGAATGGTACCTCCTGTCATAATTCCAGAAGTGCAGTAATTGATTTTCTTTTTTACTGTTCTTTTTTAGTTGAGCAACTAACCTTGAAAATACAGTATGTAGAACATGATGAAGATAAGTGCTCAAGCCACCTTGTCATGTAACAGTCGAGTGTGTATTTTTGTTATTTACAGTACTAAGTTTTAAACAAAAAGGCATAGAAACAAACACGCAATAACTATGCAAGAAATGAAGATAACCATAACCTTGTTATAAGTTGGGGAAAGCAAACAAACATAGACAACCACAGAAAACATAGAAAACAACAACAACGGATGTGCAGTGGCTGATTGAAAGTAAAGCCCAGTGTCTTTTATTGCATAATCCTGACAGACACCCTCAGCACACATGACATATGTGTGAAAGAAAACCTGCTTAAAAAAAAAGAAAAGAAAAGAAAAATCTCTCTCTATCTATCTATCTATCTATCTATCTATCTATCTATCTATCTATCTATCTATCTATCTATCTATCTATCTATCTGCTTATCTGTCTGTCTGTCTGTCTGTCTGTCTGTCTGTCTGTCTGTCTGTCTATTTATTTTAATTCAAATTTCAAATACAAATTTTATGTCACATACACATTCATACAGAGTACGGCATGTAAATTGCCTTTTACGACTTTCCATTATTTAAATAGAAATGGAATATATATATACAGTATATATACAGTATATATATCTACAGTACAGACAAAAAGTTTGGACACACCTTCTCATTCAAAGAGTTTTCTTTATTTTCATGACTATGAAAATTGTAGAGTCACACTGAAGGCATTAAGGGCTATTTGACCAAGAAGGCGAGTGATGGGGTGCTGCACCAGATGACCTGGCCTCCACAGTCACCGGACCTGAACCCAATCGAGATGGTTTAGGGGTGAGCTGGACCGCAGAGTGAAGGCAAAAGGGCCAACAAGTGCCAAGCATCTCTCGGGGAACTCCTTCAAGACTGTTGGAAGACCATTTCAGGTGACTACCTCTTGAAGCTCATAAAGAGAATGCCAAGAGTGTGCAAAGCAGTAATCAAAGCAAAAGGTGGCTACTTTAAAGAACCTACAATATGACATTTTTCTGTTGTTTCACACTTTTTTGTTATGTATATAATTCCATATATAATTCCACCTGTGTTCATTCATAGTTTTTATGCCTTCAGTGTGAATCTACAATTTTCATAGTCATGAAAATAAAGTAAACTCTTTGAATGAGAAGGTGTGTCCAAACTTTTGGTCTGTACTGTGTGTGTGTGTATATATACAGGGAGTGCAGAATTATTAGGCAAGTTGTATTTTTTTGGTCTGTACTGTGTGTGTGTGTGTGTGTGTGTGTGTGTGTGTGTGTGTGTGTGTGTGTGTGTGTGTGTGTATATATATATATATATATATATATATAAGAATTAGGCAATGAAGGATTGATGTGTATTGTATATGGCATAGATATTGACAGAATTCCAGTTTTTAAAGTGTCACAGTGTGTTTGTTAAAGGGACACTGTGCTGTGATGTCCAGTGTTAAAGTGACAATCAGTTGTGCAATGGTGTAAATGTGTGCGAAGAAAGGAAAACTAAATCCAGTACGGGAAAGTTCAGGTGCTAGGTGTTTTTCTGGTTTTAATTTTGAATAGCCTTCAGGACGAAACTCCTTCTCAATTCTCATAACAGAGAAAAGAGTTTATTGTTGGGACAGCTGCCTTTAATAGCTTCCTGGTCCAGCATTGCTTGCTGTAAATGTCCTGCAGGTCAGGGAGCTCGCTGACCGCACCACCATCTGGAGGGTTCGCCTGTGCTGCATGGTGCTGTTCTTGAACCAGGAAGTGATGCTACCTGTCAGGACCCTTAATCATCTCAGATGGTACAGACACTGCCAGGGCTTCTTCAACAGGTTGTTAATGTCACACGACCAAGACAGGTCCTGTGTTATGTGAGCACCTAGGTACCGGAAACTACCACTCTCTCCACTGGGGTACCGTTGATCTTTTTTTGGTTGGTATGAAGTCTGGATATCGTGCTGATGTCCATTATTAACTTTTTATTCTTGCGGAAATTTAGAAGAACATTGTTCTCTTGACACTATCTCTCCAGGTTTTTAATCTCCTGTAGATTGGCCGTCTTGTCGTTGTATCTTATCTATCCACCACAACAGCTTCGCCAGCAAATTTAATGATGGTGGTGGAGTCGGAAGAGGCCACACAGTTATGTGTGTAAATTGACTACAGCAGGGGACTCAGAACACAACCCTGAGGAGCTCCAGTCCTGAGGGTGAGGGAAAATGAGGTATGTCTGACCACTCGTGCAGCTTGTGGTCTTTCTGTCATGAAGTTGAAGATCCATTGACACAGGCTGAGTTCCAGATCCTCCAACTTAGTATGAAGGAAATTATGGTCTTGAATGCTGAACTGTAGTTTACAAACAGCATTTAAATTTTTTTCCTTTCCTGTATCTCAGGTGGCTCATTGTTATGTGGAGAAGATGTGTAATGCATCCTCAGTAGAGCGGTTTTGTTGTAAGTGAACTGTAGTGGATCCAGAGTGTCTGGTAGTGTAGCAGTGATGAAGTTTCTGACCAGTGTTTCTAAGCACTTTATCACCACTGAGGTCAGAGTTACATGGCGGTAGTCATGGAGGCAGGCAGGCTGGGGTTTCTTTGGGACCAGAACAATAGTGGACTTTTTGAAGCATGAGGAGGCTACAGACTGTTCCAGGGAGAGTTTGAATATCTCGATAAACACGGGTGCTGGCTGGTCATGCCGTCTGGTCCTGCTGCCTTCATGGTATTCACTCTCATAAATGTCCTCCTAGGTGCCCCCCTCAAAGCGAGCATAAAAGGTGTTTAACTCGTCTGCCGGAGAAGGGTCAACATTCCCCATTTTGGAAGACGGTATTTTTTTTGTCTGTCTGTTTGTTTTTCTGTCTATCTAATTTATTATCGCTAAATAGGATAAAGCGCTATCTTTCCATGACATGCAAACAGACCAGTTCTCAGCTTCTAAATGACCTGCTTTACATACCAAAATGAGTACACACTTTTCTTCAGTTAGCGATCCAGATAATGCAATGCAATTGCCTTACAATGTTACACTAACCTTGCCTAATGCACCATTAATAAAGAAACATTTTCATTCGCTGCAGGCCGAACGACCTCACACTAAATAAATCATACAGATGATTTTGTGCATTCGTTTGTTGTGAGTAGAAAAGCAGTCAGCTCAGAAATTACTCACACCCATTCCGAGAATTATGACAGAATGTAAATACTGTGACTAGTCTATATTTTATTTCTATTAATTTAGTAATTCCATTTCTATTTTGATAGCAAATTTATTTTATTTTATTTCACAGACCAGAATGTCACAGACCAGTTGTTAATTCTTATTTCATTGTAGATAGTAGTGTGTGTGTTTGTGTACAGTCAGTGGACAATGGTGATTTAATGGTTAGGGCACTAGTTTACTGTTTAGAAGTAACCCAGTGCCAGTGGTCCTTAACCTTTTTTCTGCCTCAGGGGCACTTTACAATAACTGAACCTGCACTCGGCTTCAACCGAGCTGGGAATTGTGAAGAAAATGATTTCCCCATGCTTTAATGTATACGTGACAATTAAAGACTGCGGGTTGTTAGGTTGTCGGTTATGTATTTGACAAACAGATTTTAATTTTATTTAATATTACACATATAGAAGTGGCTTATTGATTCTTAGAAATGAATAGTTTGTGAATCCTGGGAGGTCTTTATAAATCAATCCTACCTGTAGATGTGTCTTCAATGGCCTAAAACACACATTCAAACCAGCAAAGAAAATTTGCATTACACAAACTTGGTAGTTTGCTAGGAATATGAATTTGGGCTTTGAATCTTGTAAACCTGTTAGTCTTAATTAAAGTATGCAAGCCACATACAGTTGTGCAAGATTTTCTTGGCATTACGTGAAAACTTTTAATGCTGTTGTTATCTCCACAGGAGACTCCGCTAACTATACAGCATCAACCCATGTGAAAAAAATGAAATGTATAATTAACTGCATGTGCTAGTTATTTCTGCTTGTTTTCAGGTAGGGTGCTAATAATTGCAGAGTTAAAACAGGGTATTTTTTCCTCTACAGCGTATTATTTACAAAGAAAGCTGAAAAAGAAGGCAGTAAAAGTAATTTGTTGGACAATAAACCTTAAAACTATTTTTGGCAGGCTGTCTAAAGTAAACTGTGTATCTTCAGAGATTTTGGAAGAAATATTTTTACCAAATTGCTTTTGGATCACATTCATCTAAAAACGAGAGATGCATTATTTAGACAATATTGGCTGTATGTTGAGTTATTTTTAGGGGACAGGTAATGTATACTTCTATACAATCTGCACATTGACTGCTCTAAAATATATTTATAACATATATTAATATAATAAGTTCAATTTCTGTATTATTGTTCCTTAAGAAGCTATTCTAAAATGGTTGCTGAAATGTGAGGGGTGTACTTACTTTTGTGAGATAATTTTATGTATACATGCAGTTCTATTTTGTGTATCTGTCCTACACTGTCTTGTGTTGTAAATAAATATATATTTTTTCATAATTTTTTTAATGGCACCAAGCTTGCCAGTCATTTACTTTAAATCTTACAGTACTCATACTCAAATTAATTTTACAGTATGTTACTGTAATAATACTGGATGCTTGTTAAAAAAAGATTTTTTGGTTGCATACTTAATCTTTATGTCTCTTTTCTTACATGTATTGTTGTAGTTCCATTGTAAATGTAATCAGTTTGTGGTATAATAACAGTAATAAACTGTAAATGTAATATTAGGGGTGTGCAGCAAAGCTTCGCTGGCAGCTATTACTGGAGTTTTTTCTACAGTTTGCATGGTGCAAGCTGGGGATGTGCCTGAAGTTGAACACCTTTTTAAGAAAGCATATATAAAGTATTCAAAGTCACTCCTAATGTGAATGAGTGTAAAATCTATGATTACAATGAGCACTGCATGATCTCCTATTCGCCTTCCCATCTCTTTTCCTCTCTCAGAGCTGTCTATCAGTGAAATAAACAAAAATACATATTTCTACCATTTTATTTGTTTATTTAAATGTTTTACAGCTTGCACAATGTTATCCATGACGTGTTTTTCTGCATTCTGTCCCAGAGCTGGTAAACATGTAACTTTTAATGTGTGGGAGTGTAAGGTTTCTGACTATAAGAAAAACTTGAAATTGTTTTTAATTTTATGTAACACTTTAATTACTTTTAATTATAAAATATTTACGGAAATGTTATAGTTATAATAATATTATTTATTATTATTTTTATTACAGGGTATAGATTTTTAATGAAAATTGTGAAGGGAATAGAATTACATTTAAAACAGACATCTTGTGTAATTTGACGATTGTTTGGTTTAAGCCCCGCCCACTTCTGGGTTTATCAGAATACATAAGCGAATACAAATATTTTTTACATGGCTAAAGGGCACAGACGGAGATACCGACTTTGTTGCACACCCCTACTATATATTAAATTAATAGTTTATTATTGTTATTATACTACATACTAAGATTATATTTGGAACTACATCAACATTAAATCTAAAAAAAGAAACATAAAGATTAAGTATGCAACCAACTATTTATTTAAGCACTAACTGAAAAAAACTCCTTTTAAGTCTACAGTGAAAAAACACATGGGTGAGGTGCATCATCTCGCAATAACTTTAAGGGAAAAAAAAGTAAAATACACTGTAAAAACATTTGCTTAACATTTACAATCACATTTGTGACATTACTTACAATTATCATATTCATACAACTGAGCATTTGGGGGTTAAGAGCCTTGCTTAAGGGTCCCAGGAGTGGCATCTTGGCTGAAAATTAAATTCCAGTTTTTAAACAAGCTTTTCTTAATTAAGTTTTACCATGCTAAAGTAATTATACCTATTTAATTAAATAAAGCGTATAAAAGAGAGTCAAAACCCAAAATATAAAAGCACAATAATGCACAAGTCACAAACTAAAAGGATAAAAGAAAAACAGATATCTGAATAACTTTGATTCCAAAATTATTATTAAATTAATTTTAAACCCTATTGATATAAAATTATAAAATAAAAAGCCAAGAATTAGTCTTTCACACTACAGTCACAGCATGCAAAGTGAAATGGATGGAATAAGAGTGCTACAGCTTTGTTAGCTTAGTAATGCTTATACATGATGATAGTGAGCAATACTTTGTTTCCCGTATGTAGTGAAGTCTGTGAACTGTCTTCTATTTAGGGAGTGGGGCACAGGAATGCTGTAGTAGTAATATAAATAAAATATTGTATATACTATTAATAAATCATTTCTAATTCCTAATTGTAAGGTTGGATGCACCTCAAAGTAAAATTGGCTAGAAAATTAGCTTGAAAATGTTCTTTACAAATTTAGCAAAGCATGCAGAACAGTGCAAAATATTGCAAATAGTTCAGAAAATAGACAAAATGTACAATGTATGCAATTTCAGCTTATTTATTTATTAATTCATTCATTATTCATTCAGTTGTTTATGAATGTATTTATTTATTTTTTATTTTAACAACTTACATGTGATTGTTTCTGGATCTCAGGCAGCTTTAAAGTGCTGAAATTTGCTCTCATTAGAAACTCATTTTCTTGCTGTTTTAATTAATTCTGTAATGTTTTCTAGAGAAATCATTAGAAACTGGTTCAAAACACAAGCCATGCAATTAATAGGTTAGATTTTGGTTGTCATGGTAACATGACAATCAACTCTGCACATGTATGAACGTTTGCTGTTGATCAGATCCAAATAATTGAATATTGTGTAATCTTAATAAACAGGACATTTGATTTGCAATCAGAGTGAATCAATTGAATCAAATGTAGAACGAAATCCGTGCATGAAAACACAGTCATTGTTATTTGAAGAAAGAATTTGCTGATAGGAATGGAAATATCCACCATATTTGTTTATTGTATGTAAATTCTTTATACATATCATGTATCATGAAGGTTGGCCTTGGAAAATGAAGAAGTATTTTCAAAAACTACACATTTATAGTTTAGGTCTTAGCAATACAGTTAACAGCTTTTATCTTCACTCTTTATCTTGCTGTTAGGTCTGTACATACACAGTGTTTACAAACGTATTGGGACACCCGACTTTTACAGTCATATGTGGTTTTCCCCCAAACTGTTACCACAATATTAAAGGCAAACAATTGTATAGGCAATTTTTGAATGCAGCAGCATTTAATTCTGCCTTTACTTAACCAGGAGACCCAAATCTGTTCCAAAATGGCATTGCCTCAATGCAGTCTGTGAAAATATAATTTACATGGATTGGAGTAGATCTTGAATAACCTGCTATAGAGCTCTGACCCCAACCAAATTGGAATGTTGGCCTCCTTACTCCTTACTAACACCCTTGTGGCTGAATGAGCCCAAATCTCCACAGACACACTCCAAAGTCTAGCGAAACTTCTTTCCAGAGTAGTGCAGGTTATTATAACAGTAAATATGGACTAAATGTGGAATGGGATGTTCAAAAAGCACAATTGAATCTTATTGTCATGTGTCCACGAACATTTGTCCATACAGTGTGTATATCTCTACTTCACCACTGCTCCATTCCGATGTGCTCAAGCAAGCAGTTGATCACCACGTTAAACCTGCTTCAGAAAAAAAGAGCAGGTGGATGTTTGGATGGAACTTTTCCATGATGGGTAATGGAGCGTGAGCGGACAACACTTTGTCGAGCTCAGACAGCCGAGGTACATGTTTACAAATAGAGCACGGCACAAGCGTGCATTATTATAGCAGCCTTATTATATTTCTTAAAAAAAAAAGGAAAGAAAAATGATCCGTCCAATGGTTATTAATACTTGACCTTTAAAAAAGGTTTTACACTTGAGTGGGTTTCAAATGAGCACCGCCGCACCAGCATGGCCGGCTTGCCACAGGGTACTGCTGATTCCTTGAAAGTAATATTGAAAAATAATATTGCAGGCTAGCTTTATTTATTTATCTATTGTTATTCCCACTTAGTCCATCTGATTCCGCATTCCCAACACACCATACCGATCCGAACAACCTGCAGTTGCGGTTCCCAGAACACACCTTTTATGGCAATGAAAAAAAAGAAAAAAAAAGAACAGGTGTTCTGTATAAAAACAAGGTTTGTTGTTATTTCTTTTGTCTTTTTTAGCAGTCATCAACACTTCTACTCATTCCAATAAAAAAGCAGAGTTACACAATGACAGGTTCATTCAGGCTTCTGTTTACGTCTTGGATGGTGGATTGAAGGCAAGCTGAGAGAGATTAATTCCCTTGACATGGAAACTCATCAGGGAGTATAATTGGATGTCTAGCTGTAATTCTCATATACAGGTTACTGCACTCATGGCTGCCTGCATTACGAGCGATTGGATGTCTGCACATCCTGCATGAACTAGACAACAGAAAATATGGAAAAGAAAAAAAATAAATAAATGAAAAAAACAAAAGTGTATTGGATTTTGAATTGTGGTTCTAAATTGCAAAATGAAATAAGAGTCTGGAGATAAAAACCAGCTCCGATTTTACCACTTCTAACACTATATTGGTATATAGATTATTACATCTATATATATATATATAAATGGAAGGAGTAAAACATGTTGAGGTGTGCTGTTATTAGAAAATAATCAATGACAAGGTGATGTTTCATTACTCATAACAAAATATCCTTAAATTGTTTTTATATTTCTTGTACCACAGAAATTGTCTTGATGAAAAATCTTATTGTGTAATAAAGAAGTTTTTTATACTGAAAAAAAGTTTTTTACTTTCATTGCAAAGTGCAGAGAGAAATGCTGAAAGTGTCATCTAGCATCAAGATTTGGAACTCACTGCAATTTCATGTCTTAATCACATGTCACCGATCACATACCCTTGGTTTCTATTTCGCTGTTAATAAGCATAAAGTCATACCCTGCATTTCGGTCTTACATTTGTTGTTGTTGTCCTCGTTCATGTTGATGCATGTGTTTAGGTTTCTTGTTTATGCAATTAGTGATTTTTTACATTTGTATTTGTACTTAAATAAAAAAGATCTGAATTTGTGTAGCATCAATAGATGCATTGTAACACTATCATAAATAGGCTGGAATATTATATATGTAAGAGATATATAAACTTTTAAATATTCAGAAAATGTATACAATTTAAATTTAAAATTAGAATTTAAATAGACAGACAGACAGACAGACAGATAGATGGAAAGATAGATAAATTCATACATACATACATACATACATACATACATACATACATACATACATACATACATACATACATACATACATACATACACAGATGCTATATGCAGAAATCTACCATGGTGAAGGGGATCACTGGCTGGTAGTTGGGTGCTAATGCTATGTTGGGCAGAGCTTTTCTTTAGACAATGTGAAGCTGCCATAATACACTGTTTGTACACAGGATGCTCTCAACAGTACAGCAATAGAATCTTGATAAGATCTAGAAAGACCTCCTGCGAAAGAACTCCTCTTGCGAAAGAACTCCTCTTAAGATATACAGATGCTCTTGAACCTTTCTAACCATAATTAAATAATTAATGTGCCAGGACAGATCTTTGGGCATGTGGGCAACCAGGAACCTAAAGCGAAGACTCACTTCACTTCCGTCTCATTGATGTAAAATTCAGTGTCTTCACAATGAGTTCTTTGGTCTTTCTGGTGTTGAGGGTGAGGATCTTGTAGAGCACCATGCTGCCAGGATCTTCTTCCATTGTTTCTGATATGCCCTACCACAGAGGCATAAGTAAACATGAAGTAGAGTGGTGTTTAGGAATTGAAAATAGTCCAGCCTTGTAATTTGTGGATTGTAGGTTTTTTAGTTGCAAAGTTAAAACTCCAACAGGACATGAAAATGCTGATCAGAAGGCGATTTAATTATTGGGGGTGACAGTGTTGAATGTAGAACTAAAGTCAGTAGTGACACTGGAAACTCCTTCCCTAAATATGCAGTAATTATGAAATCTAAATCTTTACCCTACCCACAAATACATTTTAGTTTGTTGCTTTGCAGACTTTTGTGTTCAGTGTATTATTAGCCATTAATAAAGCAAGCCTTCGCTATACACATAACGGTGAATTAGCGGTTACTATAGAAACGATAACAGAGCAAGAATATTATTAAAATTAGCTGGCACTACTGACAGCTGCTGTTTTAGAAAATGTATTAATGTTGAAAACACTACAATGATATAAAGAACAATGATATATTTATACATAATCACTAATATACAACAGACAAAACAACAAGCACACCAAACAATAAAGCAATCGAGTGCGAGTGTATCATCTCACTCTCGCTTTCTTTCAGCCCGTGTGAAAAATTACACCACGAAATGACACCCGGCTCCATTTTTTTAGCAGTGATGGGTTGGCAGTGACACGTTGTCAGTTTGAGTATGATGACAGCAAAGGTTGAGTGGCGGATTTGCGATGCCCTTGCGAGCCGGTGTCTATCCTGTGCTTCGATTGTGCAGCTCGGGATTCCACGGACCTGAATGCTTTTTCAACCCTCTGAATCATGCGAAAATTACAGCAACAAAAACAACAACATGTGGGATCAATTGGATGAAAGCCTAGCACCATCGTTTAAGTGTATTGATTAGAGTGCGTGGGATGGCAGCCTGTCCAGTTAAGGGCTTTGAAAAACAAGAGTTTCAGTTCAAGTTTCAAGTTCAAGTTTATTTATAAAGCGCTTTTTACAATGGACATTGTTTTAATGCAGCTTTATAAACCGTAAGATTTATAGAAATGTATTTTAATAGAAGTAAGTTATGTGTTTATTTCTGATGAGGAACCTGGAGTGACTGTGGCAAGGAAAAACTCCTCCTTTAGATGGTATGAGGAAGAAACCTTGAGAGGAACCAGACTCAAAAGGAACCCATCCTCATTTGGTTGATATCAAGAGTGTGATTAATAATCTTAAAACCAATGCAAAACACCAGAGAGTGAAAACTACCATGAGCACTGGAGTGTGTGATTATAAGTAATGTCCTTATAGGAGCTACTGGCTCAACATCTGAGATCATCATAGATCCCACATCAACTCCTCCACACCAGAGCCTTTAAATGTTCAAAGAAGCCCAATGTCAAAACTCTATATATAGTGGGATCCAAAGGGCGCTCATTAATCTCTAGATGGTTTGGGATGTTTGCGGGGTCGCATCTACTCTTTGAAGGTCCATAACCTTTTTGAGGTGGGACACAACAGTGGTGCACATAATAGAAATTTGTAATCTTTCTATAGTGTGCACTGAATAGGTTGCAATATATGTATATGTCCCCAGAATGCACCACATTCTACAAGGTTTACAAATCTAAAACACCTGGAATCTACACTATGTCACCACTTCATAAGGTTTGTATGCCCTTTTTGGCCAACCCTTTCCACATTTACTCCATATTTTCTGTTATAATTAAATCCATTCTTCTGGGAAGATGTTTCACAAGATTTTGGAGTGTGCTTGTGGAAATTTGTGCTCATTCAGCCACAAGGGTTTTAGTCAAGTCAGGTACTGATGTAAGATGAGGAGGCCTGGGGTGCAGTCAGCATTTCAATTCATCCCGAAGGTGTTCAATGAGATTGAGTTTAGGGCTCTACATCAGGCCACTTAAGTTCTTTCACTCCAGCCCATGTACACCATATCATCATGCAGCTGGCTTTGTGCACAGGGACATTGTCATGCTGGAACAGGTTTGAGTCTTCTAGTTAAGTGAATGGAAAATGTAATGCTTCCACATCCAAACATTTGATACATTTCTGAACCTGCCATCTCAGTGCAGCAGTTTGAAGGAAAACCACATGTGGCTAGAAAAGTCACGTATCCCAATATTTTTGTCCAAATAGTGTGTCAATTACTAATACACACACACCCACGCTAAAGAGTAAGTACACTCTTGCTAACGCAATGATCCTTTCATACTAGTTTATCTATTGATCCTGTTTGTGTGCCCTGATTATTTAATTCAGGTTTTTGCCCTTGAAACCTGCTTTGTTTGTTGACAGCAGCACAAGAAATATGTCATTCATATGTACTCCAAATCAAGAAAAAAAAGCACTGCGCTTCAGAATTTGTGCAAATTTACCTGTAAGCCTCATTCATTCATTTGGATAATTGACGATGCAATTTTCTATACAAAATACATTGGCATATTTGGTGCATTGCTTTCATTGGCACACACTTGCAGTATTTCTTGAAAATATGCACTATACTGAATCATGTCATCTCATGTTGATTGCTTGAAAAAAAAAAAAACAATTCCAAAATAATTGTTCTTGTGCAAAAGCAATGGCTTCTGATAATAGCACACCTATAGCACACAGCCATTATCTCACTCCTACACTGCATTAGTGATGGGAAGATCGGATCATTTTAGTGTAGGGGTTCTTTTAATCTTTTTTATAAAAATGATTGAATCTTTTTTTTTTTTTTATCATTAAGCTTATTTGGTTTCTTGGATAAGAAAAAAAAAATGGTAAATTTTCAATAAGCAGATCACCCAACACTACATACAAAATGAGTAGCTCACATCTTGTATCTTGTCGTCCATGTCATTAGTTCTTTATTCATGTGACTCCAATAATTAATGTAACAATAGTGTCAAAATTTGAACATAACCTATTGCATTGTGTAGCATCTTGTAACGATAATGTGAAGATTTGGACTAATAATGCCTGATCTATTGCATTGTGTAGCATCATTTGCAGGTCACATGACAAATTAATATCTAAACTATACTAAAAAACTTGTTAGATCAGAACTATTTTATTCTGTTTCCTGTGTAATGCGTTTCATAGCGTCTATGGGAGTCAAAAACGTTTCGGATTGGAGGACTCATGAGAGGAACTACTCGACTACTCGATGCTTTGCTCATGCAAGTCCAGTAGAAAATGAATGAATCATTCGTTCTTCTGAAAATGACTGAATCTTTTATGAACGACCTGAAAATACACTGCATTACGCTCCCACCAATACTCAACCATTCCTCACTTGGTCTCGCTTGGTCTCACTATCTCTCAGGGCACAAGGAAAATGCTTAAAGACTCTTAAAACTATAGACTTCTCTTCTAACAGACTGTTTAAACGGATGGTATTTTTAGTCTGTGTTCTAATGAACATGTATCAGAATATATTTATTTATTGATAGAGACTTCAAAGCCCTTTTGCAAGTAACGCTGGATTAAGGTAGACTGTCAAATTCTATAAATGTAAATGTCATAGGAAAAGAAGAGTAAGTCTGTGCCTGTGGTAGCCGTAGAGATAAAATATAGACATCGCGACATTCATTTGCGAAGTTGTCGATTATACAACAGATATTTCTGGAACGATAATTTGATGGACATGCAGCGCTCCAATAGTGCTGATGTTTTGTCTAAAAGTTTTGATACGTTTCACTGATTGTTTTACTCTGCTAGTCCGGCTTGGCTACAAAAAAGTTCTAGCAAAAGTCTGTTTCACTGAAACGGTTCCAACACTTACTACGGGCTGTCAGTCATGCATGCATACAACGCTCTATCACTATCCAGCTGTGGCTTTTTCCATAAATAATTGTTGGAGCAAGACACAAAATATTTGACCAGATTGCGTAGAACAGCATTATTAAACTTGCAGTAGCGATGGTAAGATTCACAGATTCGCATCAGCCTCGAATTGTTGGCCTTTGTATTCCGGTGCACCTTTTTTTCAACATATTTCAGTAAAAATGTATTGATTTGTATACAGGAGTGACATTTTATCTTAGAAATAATGCACTGCAACTTTAAATAAGATCTGGAGATAATACCACGAGAACAGAGCTCCATGATTTGGAATCACAGGAAAGAAGAGTCTAAGTGGGAGTTGTGATAGTGTAGAGAGAGAGATGAGATGCACTGTGGCTAACGTATGAGTTTTACCTCTCGATGTTTAATAAACCGTGTTGTGATTTCCTGAACTCCTTGTCGGTGTCCTACTGTAACTGCATTGGTGATAAACCAATTGCCAGAACAAAGCCAAGACCCGCAAACATGCATCGGGTAAGAACAGTGAAGCTGGCATATAACACCAAGCGTTAGCATTGGTGTAAGCGTTAGTAGATGTGCAATATTATTATTTATAAAATGTAAATTTATGACATTTAATACAGTATATAAATTGATTTCTAATTGCTAAACTTTTTCTCTCAGCACTAACTCAATTTATGATCTGTCTGAACCAAAGAAATAAAAGCAAACTATCTGTAGCATATTGAATTGCATAGCATTATATCATGGGATCGTATTGCAATGAATCGCATTGTGTTTAATCAAATCGAAATCGTATCGCACTGCTTTTTAATAGGGGTGAATCGTATCGGATCACATCATGAGGCAAATAGGATCAGGCTCAGTTATGGAGCTGTACATCCCACACCTTGCAGTCATGCTGTGGTACTGAATTTTAGCATGGCTGTGGTTTGCTTGTCTTGGAGGATTTTGCTCAATTATACAATCTGTACCATCATGAATTGTGGCATCCAGAATAGATAAAAAACAAATCTTTGGATTGCATAAAATATGATAGACATGCCTAAATAAAAATATTTGTTGTAAATGCTTCAAGCTTGCATCAGTTGTAGCCACTGCTGATTCATGATTCATGTTTTAAATGAGTGTGAGACAAAAGGACAAGCCTAGGAAAGGAAAGTGCTTTGAAGCTGGTCCAATGTGGAAAAATGAACTGTAGATGTTGATCAACTGAAACATAATGAGTTCAGTGGAACTGCCCGAGATGCCATAATAGCCAGAACTGGAGCTTCACAAGCCAACTAACATTCACATCTGTGGCCTCTTTCTCTGGCGGCACAGATGGCAGAGGCGCAGAGTTAGTGTCATTTCAATGCTACGGCTAAAACACGCCACATATCTGTTGTTGCGTTCTGGGCTATCAGCCATTACATAAGTGCAAATGATTCCAATTTTGGCAATGGCACAATATCTTTGATGTTAGAGCTGCATTACCGAAAGATTTATCACATGTCACATTTAGGAGGATCGCTTTCACTGTTTGGTTGTCATCCTTCCGTGAGCGCTGCCTTTCATGCAGTTCTGTAGGCAACACTTAATGCAAATCAGCACCACCATGAACATGCTTGACAAGCCACAGGTTATTCATCAAACTATTCATGAAGACTATGAACATTTACTGAGATTTCCATTTGAATGGTAGAAAGTTTTAGTGTTCAGAAATATTTTATACACAACTGTACTAAAATATAAATGGAGGAGGCACAGTGCAAATATATTTATATTGTGATATAAAGATTACCTAAGCAAAAAATGAAACATTTGCTGATTGCACAAGTATTCAACCCCCTTGGGTTCATAATTGGTAGAACTACGTTTGGATGCAATTGAAACTACTTTTCGTCTAGCAAATCCCAAAAGTAGATTTAACTCTCTTTTAAAGCTTTTCATATAGGAATCCTGATATTCTGCACATTCTTCATGACAAAATTATGTAAGCCACTGTTTTTGGGAGAGGAGCAGACAAACAGAATTTTCACACCTACCTGCCAACTTTGATGGAATATCTACAGTGTTGCCTGCAGGAACATATAATACAGGTATCTCTTGAGAAGCAGGTAGCAGTAATAAATAATGATTCGCATATCTAGGAGAAAGAGGGTGAGTGCTTAGAGGAAAACTCTGATCGAAAGCTATGGACAGATTTATTAATGTTTTGTCCAATGCTCTTGGACTCGGAGAGTGAGGTAATATGTGGTGAAATGTAGACGACTTTACGTGTGTTCACACTCGGTGCAGCGAACACAGAGAAAAGAGAAGTAAAGTGAAAATGTGTGGGTGTGCACTTCCTTCTCTGCTCATTGTACACTCAGGCATTGCTGGTATTCAGTTGTCACTTTTACATGCTTTTGTACCCCTTTGTGTTCAATATGTACTGTATTTTCTTTTTGTTTTTATGTATATGTATGCCACGAATACATTCAGATTTATCAGACGTGCAAATAATACAAACAAAAATATCCTAAGACTGGTAAAAAACAAACAAACTAATCTATCTATCTTTCTATCTATCTATCTATCTATCTATCTATCTATCTATCTATCTATCTATCTATCTATCTATCTATCTATCAACCAACAGTACTGTTCAGTACAGTTCTACTTTTGCGTTGTTTAGTTTTTTTTTAAAGCAATGGAATCACAGTCCTGCCCACTACACTAGGCTTATAGACACACAGGACAAAGGACAACATCCCACATCCTCTGCCCTTCTGTGTAGATGCTTTTCTGCCAGGTGAAATGTATTCGCTTTGGCTCTGACAGTTGGTGTATCTGAAAAAGCAGAAAAGAGTAATTTTCAGTTAATAAAATCAGCAGAGCAAATAGTGCAGCTAAAGCACAGATTTAATATCACAAACTAGAAACATCCAATTTCACTAGGAATTAATTCTAAAGTTATGAAAACAGTACTTTTGCTTAAAATTCGCTCAACCATGTAAGCTAAACACAGTTGTGTTTGAGAAATATCTAGAATTTGTTTCAAAATGTTTGAAATGGTCAAAGTGGGTTCCCTGGTGGTCTAGTGGTTAGGATGTGGCCCTTTCACCGCTGCGGCCTGGGTTCGATCCCTGAGTAAGGGAACCAACCCCAGCCACTCTTAGTGCCGGTCCCAAGTTAAATGGGAAGGGTTGCGTCAGGAAGGGCATCCAGTGAAAAACATCAAACATGCGGATGATCCGCTGTGGCGAGCCCTGATGGGAGAAGCCGAAAGAAAGTTATGTTTTTTTTTTTTTTAAATGGTCAGTCATACTGCGTCTGCAAAACATTTCCTGAAAGAAGACAAAGAATTCCATTTATGAAAGCTATTATGATATTGGCTAATGAGGTCAATCGTATTATGAGGTATGAAGTCAAACAAATGATGAAACCCAATTGTGACACATGTAAGAATATTAGAATGATGATATACAGCGATCAGACATCACATTATGACATTATAATATTATGATTGGTAAGTGAATAACACTAATTATCTCTTCATCATGGCACCTGTTAGTGGATGAGATATATTAGCCAGTGAGTGAACATTTTGTCCTCAATGATGACATGTTCCCGGTCTCCCGGTGTTCCCGGTCTCCCGGTGTTCCCGGTCTGCAGTGGTCAGTATCTATCAAAATTGGTGGGTCCGGTCCAACAGATGAGCTTCTGTAGCTCAAATTGCTATAGAAGTTAATGCTGTTAATTCGCAACAGGTCAGAACGGTTTTTGGTGGCAAAAAAGGGATCAACACAATATTTGGCAGAAGGTCATAATGATCGGACAATATTGCCTGAAAAGTAATTTAATGGATGAATTGAATAGGATGCTTTCTTAGAATTTAAGAGGTACCTGGTCTAAATCTAGATTATTCTAATGATCATGCGAACACTGAATAGGACCCTGTTTTGCTCTCGGAGCAGCTGCTTGTTTAATGGATTTCACAAAGTGTCGGAAACATCCCTTCGAGGCCTTGGTACACGTTGACTTTATGGCATCAAATAATTGTTGTGGATTTGTCCCGAAAACACATCCCTGCTGCAAACATCTCCTGTTTGAACTCCTCCCAAAGGTGCTGTGTTGGATTCAGATCTTGTTAGTAAGGAAATACACTGTTATGGTTCCTGCTGAGGTGACAAGTGCTTATGAGGTACTGTGTTGGAAGTCACCATTAAAAGAATTATGCCTAAAAAGGAGCTTGGTTTGGAGATTTTTTGTGGCATTTAAGTGATGATTGATTGGTATTTAAAGGCCTAGTGTATGCTCCTTCTGTCTTTCATCACACCATTACACCACCAACAACCCATCCAGCAGCAGCGACCTGAACGGTTTCAATGAGACGGTTTTGTTTCTTCTTGCTCTTTTGTTCTCACACACATTTACTTGTACAGTACACCACACACTTGTGCATGATTAGCCTGGCTGAATAAACCATTGCCAAGCCTTTGCTGATGAGCCGTTTGTTCAAACTGTCTAATTAGTGGAGGTGCAGCTAAGCGCATCTGTAGTTATTGCTTTATTCTTAGTTCATTCTTATTTTCAGGGTTTTTTCCTCTCTTTAAATGATCAAAGCCAAAACAGCTGTATTGTGGGCTGTGATAAGTGTCATTCCAACGCAATTTTGTGTTACATTCTCACATGCCGGTAACACTACTGAGCTCCTTGTTTGTATCCAGGATAAAGATACAGCCCAGTAGATCTTCTAATGGTTTCATCATCATCTCTCTCTCTCTCTCTCTCTCTCTCTCTCTCTCTCTCTCTCTCTCTCTCTCTCTCTTTCTCTATCTCTTTGTGCCACAGATGTTTTTATTATATCAGAACACTAATTGGCAAAATATGAACTCAGGTGAAGGAAGTCAGGGAAGGCCAATCTCTCTTATCACCCTTTCTCTGTAATAAAGTCTATCTTGGAAAAAAGTCCAGAAGATAATTCCATTCTCACCCTGATGGTTGTTCTTGCTGTGCAGCCAGCTTTGCCGGTGGGAGTTAATACATTTTCCAGGGAATTTCTCCGGCCCTGAGAGGACGATGAAGCGGAGTCGTGGAGGTCAGTAGGTGAGCCCTGATTAGCATTTGTGCTGCTCGTAAGCACTGAAAATATGAATCTCGATGTCCAGGTGTGCTGGACTAGCCTGATTGAATTCCCTCCTGCTTTCATGGCCGCCACCACCACAGCTCACTTTTCATCTCAGCCTAATCTCATTATGATTTTATGGCCTCTGCCGCCTGGGGATCTGAGGCTTTAGGAGCGCATTGAGCTGCCAAATAGATTCCCTCAAGCTGCTTAAAAAAAAGAAGAAGGAAAAAAAATGAAGAAATAGAAACCAAATAACAGGAAAAAATCCACAGCTTCACTCTAGTTTATACTTGTTCGAGTTGTTCTTGAATTTCTATTTGCTTTGCTGTATGTTTTTTGTACCCACTAATGATCCTTGATCACAGTTGTCATTCTATATTGGCTGAACTTGGCTAAGGCTAATGACAGCCAATTAGCCATTGCCTGGAGAGAGAGAGAGAGAGAGAGAGAGAGAGAGAGAGAGTTATTTATTAATATCTCACATCTGTAGCTGTACAGTCTTTAAGTCACTTCTGCGCTGGCTGTTACCGCATGTTGAAGGGTGAAATGGATTGATTGTTATTAAATAATTAAGCTATGGATCCTCCAGTTAATTTCAAACACCGCGGACACTCCGGAGACGGCCACAGATTTACTACTTACGCTGTAAATAAATATAAACCGTAATTATCTCGCTTTGGCATTCAGTCATGCAAGAATCAACAGCTTTTATGTAGGAAATTGATTTCAGATGCATTGACTAAGAAGCATACGGACACTTTAAAACACTTAAAGTCGTAAAAAATGCTTTAAGTACCAGCTGCAATTCTCTGGCAATATATACAAATCGGGAAAATCATTGTGAATTGTAGTTTGTAAAAGTAAAGAATATTGTTTATTTTAGTTCGGAGCAAATTTTTTGAAAACACTTTACACAGGGGCTTGAATAGCTAATGCACCAAAATAGAATACATTTACAATTGTGGAATTGTTGATTTAATTACCTTTAAGTGATTTTGCTGCTAATGATATGAAGACGGATGGTCCGCTGTGGCGACCCCTAATTGGAGCAGCCGAATGAAGAAGAAAAAGAAGAATTTAGCAGATGTCTGTCACCCAGATGCCAATGGAAAACAACAATTTCACAATTTCAAACAGTCAGGTTTCATTTGCGGCAACATTCACCGTCATGCTGGTGAGGAACTCTGTGTACATGCAGTATGATACAGCAAATGTCCATGTCATTGTTCCAGAATGCAGTGAAGCTCTACAACACTGTTACACCAAATTTCAACAAAGACTCACCTCACTTAGGCCATGTTCACACTTATACCTTTTAGTTTGGAAATGCATATTTTTCTCTGGGTTTTGACCTACCGTCCACACTGAGATGGAGTTTTTAGTTAACAAAGCATAGCTTTTTTTTCTAAACCGATGTCATGTAACTCACTTGTAACTAAGATGGTGATGACACTGTATCATAATTACGTACAATCATTTAGTAATTTTAGTAGGAGTTTTGTGTGAGGGTGAGAAACCTCATCAGCAGGATGCTGTTCTTTGAAGCGGTCCAATACAGTACATCCAGAAAATATTTATAGCTCTTTTTTGAAAAAAAAAAAAAATTGTTATAGGTTCCCTGGTGGTCTAGCTGTAAAATTCAACGCTTTCACTGCCTCGGCCCGGGTTAGATTCATGGTCAGAAAACCAAACCCAGCCATTAGGGTTCCAAGCCCGGATAAATGGGAAGGATTGCTTTAGGAGGGGCATCCAGTGTAAAAACATGCCAAATCGAACATGCGGATCACGAATACGGATGATCCGCTGTGGCGACCCCAAATTTGAGAAGCTGAAAGAAAGTTTTGTTATGTTGCAGCCTTATTCCAAAATGGATTAAATGTAATATTTTCCTCAAAATACCTCAAAATTCAACAAATGTGAAAGAAGTTTGCTTGAAATCTTTGCAAATTAATTAAAAATAAAAATCCCATTGACGTAAGTATTCACAGCCTTTGCTCAATACTGTGTTGAAGCACCTTTGGCACCAATTACAGCCTCAAGTCTTTAAGGGTTCGATGCTATAAGCTTGGCACACCTATTTTTGGGTGAGCTTCTCCCATTCCCCTTTGTAGGACCTCTCAAACTCCATCAGGTTGGATGGGGAGCATCGGTGCCCAGCCATTTTTAGATCTCTCCAAAGATGTTCAATCAGGTTCTTCCTAGGCCACTCAAGGTCATTCCCAGAGTCGTCATAAAACCAGTCAGAGGAAGATCGAGGAGCATTGTGTCTGGGAAACCAAAACCAGACAAAATCTCTGGGAAGAAAGAATAAATTCTAAAAGTTATTACTGGATTTTATAATAGAATTAATCTCAGCTTATATTCACAGTTATACTCTATGTGAACACCTAATTATAAGATTTATGTGTGCTTTTTAAACATCCTATTCCATATTTGCTGTTATAATAACCTCGACTCTTTTTGGAAAGATGTTCCACTTGATTTTGGAGTGTGCTTATGGAGATTTGTGCTTACTGAGCCAAAGTCAGCTACTGATGTAGGTAAAGTGAGCAGGCCTGGGGTGCAGCCAGCGTTCCAATTCATCCCAATAATCTTTAATAGGATTGCATTCAGAGCTCTAAGATCTTCTGCTACGACCCATGTAAGACGTATCTTCATTGAACTGGATTTGTGAACAGGTTTGGATCTCCTAGTCCGAGTGAAGGGAACAATTTAAGTTACGGCACCCAAAGACATCCTTTACAGTTGTGTGCTTTGATTTTTGTGGTAGCAATTTGGGGACAAACCACAGACGGCTGGAAAAATCAGGTGTCCCAATATTCTGATTCTGTAATGAAATCAACAGATACAATTGTAAAAGACACTAAGAACCTTACAATATTCGATTGGTGATTTTATATTGCTTTGAGATATTTTCATTCCTTTTACCATGAACCACATTTTAGGTCGGAGTAAATATTTATCTCACTTGCATAACACAAACAAGCTTACACCTCCTCCATCCTCACACTGATAAGTGACTATAAATGGAGTGTTTCCTGTGATTCCTTCAGCAAGTACTAATAATTAATTCTTTTTTTTTTTCTTGCTGCTTCTCCAGTGAGAGGCGGCTCCACCCTCGCTTCGCTTCTCTGGCTAATTTGGTGTTGACAGCAGCATGCCGCATTAGGGGCGGAAGACACTGTCCATCTGGCCGCAACACATTTATAAGCTATTCTTGTCACAAGCAGGGTGAGCGTGGGGTGTGAGGACTGTCACATTTATTTCACCCTGGTTTTGCCGTCTGGGATCACACACACACACACACACACACACACACACACACACACACTCACACATACAAATACATGCATACACATACATATAAAGGCATTACAGTTGTACAGAAAAGAGGGTTTTGCAAGAAAAGGTTTGGGTGAAATAATCCAAACAGCAGTTGATTTCCTTTTAAAGGATATTTATTGGTAAGCTGTACATTAACATGCGGGTGTTTAGCATGTCAGCAGCTCTCTGGCATGTCAGGGCGGATAAAGTTCACATTTGTCGAGCACCGTGAGTGGAAGAGATGCTTAAGTGCTCCAGACTTGCTGAGTGCAAGGATGTCTGGACAGGTATAAATATTAATCATGTCTATTGTGAGCGAAGGCTTTGTTCGGCTGACACTAGCAAAACATTCTAACTTTCCTGTACACTTCTTGTGTCTGAGTGACACATTTGAACATTTTTTTGCCTCCTTCCCCTATCATCCTACTGCATAGGGTTGTCGATTGCTGCCAGCAAAGCTGTCAGGCTGTGAATATACTGCTGAGAGTGTGCGTGCATGTGTGCTTGTGTATGTGTGTGTGTGTGTGAGCGAGTGTGTGCTCATGGTGGTGGCAGTAACAGCAGATTGCTGCGCTGACTGACAGATTGGGGTATTAGTATTCAGATCCATGCCACTCCTTTGATATCTCGCCACCGTCAGCCGACGGGACTCTGGAACCATCCTCGGCTCCCTCATTCGTCCAGGCATTCCCTTCTGCTCCTCCACCCACATTTCCCTTTAATCTCACCTTCACCTTTTAGAATACTCTACACCTGGTTCCTGTGGTGTGGTGTCGTGTATGTCTTGTGTTGGGAGGAGTGAAAGGACAAATGAATGCAAACATTCTGTTATAACAAGCCTGAGAGAAAGCAAGGAGGCCATGGAGAAATTAAAAGTTGGGCTTCAGGACATTGAAATAGCTGAGGAACTAAGGGTGTTCCTCTTCACTGGTTAAGCTGAAACTACTGTAACACACAGCAGGAAGCAGGTTTTCTGAACAAAATGGTTTCAATTGGACTGTGATGAACTGGCATGAAACTGGGCTCTCAGAGGAAGATAAAGAAGCATTGTGGTTGAGCAAACAAAAACTATACATGATCTCTGTAACGTATAATTAAACATGAGCAGAAGACAGTACTAAAGTGGCTAAACCTGCTACAGAGTGTATGCCTTTATTAAAACAATTGGGAGTTCAAGCCCTGGTATCATCAAGCTGCCACTTTTGGGCCCTTGAGCAAGGCTCTTAAGGCCCTTGCTCTGACCCCAGCTTACTAACATAGTTGTGTGTGTGTGTGTGTGTGTGTGTGTGTGTGTGTGTGTGTGTGTACTGAATAAATCGTTCTGAATAAGTATTCTGGTTACTATTGCATGTAGGATGTTAAGTCCATGGCAGCCATGGATGGTCTAGGAGTCCACTGTGACATGATACCAGCACAATTTTTGCTGAAGCGACTGTCTGTTTTGAAAGAATACAATCGTAAGAATATAGTTTATAATTATGCATTACATAGATAAAGCTATTGGGACACCTGACCTGACTATATGTGGTTCTCCAACAAACTGTTACCAGACAGGTATCTAAAGACATTTTATACAATTTTATACAGGTGAACCAAAACATTTGTACATATGGTGTACATTATATAGATACTTTTAAGCCAGAGTCCATATAAATGGCTGATTAACCCAACATATTCACAAGTTATTTCCTAAACAATGCTGTCTCTGGCCAAAGAAAACAGTCTTTTAATTCTTTTCTTTTTCTAATTGCTCTTGAATATTTCCTGGCAGCCAAGATATCAATTAGCACAAGTGTATTTTTTGCCATTGCATGCATTCTCACACACTGGAAAGTGTGATTAAATGTGAAGTACTGACATGAACGTACTGTAGAACTAATCAGGGAACACATGCATGATTGCATATAGACAGTCTGGCCATGCTGAATATAGTCAAAGACTAAAAGAAATGTATAAAATATTAATACCAAACATGGCAATGTCCTTTGCATAGCTTGTCAAGATATAACTTATTATGGATCATCTACATGGATACATTTGATTAAGGAGAGCAGCTACTGTATACATAAGCCCCTTATTCATTTTCCTCCTCTGTAATGGTGGCACTTTAACTACCACATATTTCGCTTCGGCTGAAACTCGAAGCAAAGCGAATCTTTGTGAACTGTATTGGAAAGTGTAAAATCCAGATTAGCTAAACTTCAGAGGAGATAGCTAAGAAGCTAAGGTGAGCCACAAAGTGAAATCCTGAACACCGTTTTATCAGCCCTATGGTACACTGCATAGCGTGAACAAGCTTGGACAACTCGCTGACCATGATGATCAGCGTTACCATAGAAATGAAGCTTGGTCCTAATAAGCCTTTGAGTAATATAAAGACAGTATGTAGATTTATGTAAAACAATTAACACCTAAAGGATCTATCATCGTGTGATCACACCATCAGCAAGATAGCAGGACGCCTTTGTTTGCCACATTGAAAAAAAGCATTCTAATCTGATATGTCAGAGTGGAGGCTTTCTGTTACAGTCAACATGATTGGGTTTAAATGGAAAGTCTTTAATAGGCTCGTATTATCCTGCACATGATCTTGAGCAATATTTTTCTTAATACATCATACTGTCACGATTACAACCCTGGACTACAGGACCTATAAAACACTGCACTCTCGCATGCCATGTCACATTTTCACATTACCTGAACCATGTGGTTTCATAATCTGCACATGCATATATGTAAGTTAGCTTTCACAGCACTCTTTAGTTCACGATTGTCATCCCATGGATGTTGCTATTGTCCACAGTCTATGTCTTCGTATTGCTTTTTTGCATTCACAGTATGTCTTTTGCTTGTACATATTAATAAGTATTACTTGCACTTGTCTCCGCCTATTTGACAACTGTATATTTACTTAAATATTCATGCATATAGGAAAAGATCTGAATATACAGTCTAATAATAGAAACAAGGCAGTATCTAATCAAGAACTTAGATTGATTAGACATACATGCTTTGATTAGGCTATTCAAGAAAGATGTGAAAGGAAAAGATTTTTGTGCCAAGAAAGAAATTTAATGAGCTAGTGACTGTTTTCTTACCACTGCATTTGTTCAGCTCATGAATGTATAGCAGGAAAACTTAAATATTTAATACATTTTCACATTGGAATTGCAAAGTATGTAACATTTCCTAAAGGTAATAAAGTCAATGTATGGTATAAGACGGGCCAAAACTTTTTCTTCTAAAATGTTAAGTGGTTTGCAGGATTACAGCAATATCTTATTGGGATTTTCCAAAGTGTCTTATATTTTGACATAATCCCATGTCTGGAATTCTTTTGCTTTATTATTTTATATTTTATTGATTATTTATATTATTATATCTTCTTCTCCTTTCGGCTGCTCCCATTAGGGGTCGCCACAGCGTGTCATCCGTTCCCATACCCCCATGTCCCCATACCCTACCTGCATGTCTTCCCTCACCACATCCATGAACCTTCTCCTTAGTCTTTCTCTTTTCCTTCTTCCTGGTGGCTCCATCCTCAGCATTCTTCTACCAATAATCCTTCTCTGCACATGTCCAAACCATCTCAATCTCGCCTCCCACACCTTGTCACCAAAACGTCCTACACGCGCTGTCCCTCTAATAAACTCATTTCTAATCTCTCGATGGTCATCACTCCCAACAAAAACCTCAACATCTTCAGCTCTGCTACCTCCAGCTCCACCTCCTGTCTTTTACTCAATGCCACTGTCTCTAATCCATACAACATTTTAGGTCTCACTACAGTCCTATAAACGTTCCCTTTCACTCTTGCTGATACTCTTCTATCACAAATCACTCCTGCTATCACTCTTCTCCACCCACTCCACCCTGCCTGCACTCTTTTCTTCACTTCTCTAACACACTCTATATGCATATGCATAATTAAAGGCATATTTTAAACCCAAACAAAAGCATCAATCCATGAATTAGTCACATATTTTGCTGGTTGCATGTATTATATAATTGGAGTAGAGCATATTTTTTACATGGAAAAAAATATTGGGACACCTGACCTTTCTTGTTATATGTGGTTCTTCTCCAAACTGTTATCCCAAACCTGGAGGCAAACAATTGTAAAGGACATCTTTGGATGCAATAAAATAACAGTTTGATTCAATTAAACCTGAAAACTTAAATATGTTCCAGCATGGCAATGCCCCTGTGCACTAAGTGAGCTTCATAAAAATATTCGGTACATGGTTTGGAGAGGAAGATGGAAGATGGAAGATGGTTTGGAGAGCCTTCAATAGAGCCCTGATCTCATCCCTACTGAACACCTTTGGGATGAACTGGAACATCTGTACCTGATTTTACTTACTTTACTTACTTTAACACCCTTCCAGCTAAGTAAAAAACAATCTACTGTACACTCCAAAATCTAGTGGAACATCTTCCCAGAAGAGTTAAGGGAGTTTAATGTGATTTTCAAAAAGCCCATAACATACTTATGACCTGGTGTTCGCAAACTTTTGTCAATATATTGTATATTTTTTTAATTAATTCATTATTTGTTTGTTTTTTATTTATTTCATTTTGTTAAATTTTTTACTTTATCCTTTACTGTATATTAAACAAGACCAAACCACCATTTTGTATGTTATCAGTATGGTCTATATACAAGCTGCCCACTAGTGAAGACAAAAGAAGACACATTCCTTCACATGTATGTGCACAAAAACACTCCGAGACCCCATACAGTCAATAGTGTTGACATTCAGGCCAATAGCATTCATTAGCCTTGCAAAACTACCCCCAAAAGACGATGTGCTGGTGTGGATGGGTAATCATGTCCACCCAAGGCTGTGATTAATAATTGAATCACATTTTGGCAGACAATTAACAAGCATTAATAGTATGATTTGTGCAATGTAACAGCGTAAAGGCCTGGCCAAGCCTGGAGAAAATTCGGATCCCTTGTTAAGTCGTTTGTCATCTAGCGAATCTTGTTGTGTTTCTCATTAAAGGCAATTTAGACCAATTACCATTTTAAAACCAGAACCCATAGTACCACAGATGATAAATTGTCCCTTCGGATGTACTCCTAACCGAAACTATTCATTTGCGTCTTTAGGGAACGAGCGCTCTTTTAAATATAGCATAAACACCATGAGCGCTGTAATCTACTGCACAGGCTTTGACCCTGTAATTAAAAGTGTTCGTCAAGAATATACCTAGACTTTAATGCAGTCGAGGTTTAGCATGACGCTCTGCCTGCCCACTTCTGAGTCCATGCGACATCCATCACTCAGGCTGACAAGCTTATTACTAAAATTGCTGCTCATCAGGTCTGATTGTGTAAGTATTTTTTTGTCACAAATCGGTATGCATCTCTCACCAATGAATCCAGGCTTCGAATCTAAGCCTCGCTAATGTGCTCAGTGACAAAGGCCCACTGCGGCATGTACTTGCCTCGCTCAGGCACAAGTTTGAACCGCAGAAAAAAACCATGAAAAAAGACGCAATACAAGGAAAGGGGGCAAGACTCGGTTTCAATCACCCCACACAAAATCAGTGCAAATGAGGCCTAGTTGATTGATTGGCGCATGTAGACTAAGGAGGATAAGATACGCTGAAGGAACGCTGAGATTTTTGTTAATGCTGGATGTTAATATGTTGCAAAGGACAGCATACTGGAAATGATCCAGCATTGTTTCTCTGTAATTACAGGTCGTCTTTCAGAACGTCATTATCTTTCCGGGGAGAGAAAATGTTGAGTACATTACAATAAGATAGAGGAAATATCCAAAACATGGAGGACAACCAAAACAAAGCATTGGCTCATTGTTAGTATCACTATCAAGAACCTTGAAAAATAATTAATAACTAAATTGAAATCGTATGATTGCACCTGTCTCAACATGACTCAGATTTGAGCAGAATGTGTGCTCTTCATTCAGCATGGCTTCCTGGAGCTTCCAAAATCACTTTGTCCATGAACCCAAGCCAATACTACAATCAGTGGAGGTTTTCCGACTTCATCATGTAGTCCGTACCCATGGGGGATGTTCCAGCTTAAAGAAGATATGATTGTGCAATAGGTAAAATGGATGTCCTGATTTGTTCTGCCTCAGTGCGTATTATAGCACAGCGTGTGATGTTGCCACCTCCAGACTTCAGAAGCCCCAAGTTCAATCCCGAGCTTTGGTTTGCCTGGATTTTATCTCGGTTCTGTGGTTTCCTGCTACCTCCCATAACTTGTCTAATAGTCAATTTATTGAATGTGTAATTGTCCCTTCGTGGGAATGAGTGTCTGAAAGGAATCTGCTCTGCATGGATACATATATGAATAAAAAAAAAAAAAATCAATAGACTAGATGGTATGAATAGAGGTGGGAATCTATAGACTAGAGGTATGTTTTAGGATTGAAATGCTATATTTCTTCATTCATTTTTATAAAGATATGCAAGCTGGAACTTTTTTGCTCTTGGAGCTTTTAACTTTCTTTTGAAACAGAATACTTATGGCTCGGTGGCTCACATTTGGATTCTACATGTTAGAAATTCATGCAAAAGTCGTTAATTTTGTACAACTTTTTATTGTGATTTTGAAAAAATTTATAATCTCAAAATCACCCTAGGTTATATAGAGGAAACAGAATTGTGTAGTTTACCTGTCAACTCTTTTAGTCCGAGTCGTTCGTTCTTTTATCACATGACTCTTATAGACGCTATGCGTATACATGTATAAATTATTATAAATATAGTCATAGTATTTGTATGTAGACCTGTTCAGGGATCTGCTTCTTGAAAAGGTACCATTTAATTGAATTTTTGATTAAATGACCGAAATTAACTAAACAACGCAAAAAAAGATTTGTTCATTTTGATAAACGAGATAAAAAAACACAAGTCACTAAAATGATCTGATCTTCACATCACTGGCAAAATAAATAATAATAAAATAAAAAAAATAATCCCTGACATATCTAAGAATTGGAGTCTGGAATATCCAAGATAGTTCTAGTTATCCCATGTTTATCGCCATCAAAACCAACATTTACTGTTAAAGCAACCACCACCAATTATCTTAAATGTATAAGAATGTTTGACTTCACTCAACATTCCTTCCTGTAGCTTGTCAAGTCAAATTCCTTGATCCTAGACAATAGATTAATCTAACGATAGTCTTTCAACTCCCCAATGAGTCACATTTATTGGCCGTCTTGGTTCTGCAGTTGGGAAAATAATTTAGCCAGGTTTGTTCATGTATAAATTGAGAATGATAGGGATGAGTCATGGTTTTACTCACTTCAGAAAATCTGTGCAAATGGGGCCTAGTTGATTGATGGTGAAATAAATTTTCCAGATTGGTTTGCTCTCTGATTTTTTTTTTCAAGCGTCACAAAAGTCCAGAATGAGGCATGAATATTTTAGAAAGAACTTAAGGATTTATGTGAACAGAATATTTGCGTTTCTATAATTTCTGTCTAGAGACTTTCGCTATTATATTGTTTGTGTTTTACGGCTCGTGCTCTTAACTTGACATGGTACAGTAAATATTTGTATTGTGTATTGCACAATATAGTGATGTGTATCATTTGTTGTTACTAGTTGTCTTTCGTACAGCATTCCTTGATCATGTAAGGTATAAGTCTTGCTGCATTTATACCATGATCATATTATTTAACATCCCAATGCTTGAATGGCATTATGTCTGATTCTAAGTTGCTTTGGATGAAATTGTCTCCCAAATGAATAAATGTGATGTAAATGTAAGAGTCATTGTTTTTGCCTTGAGCAAAGCCCTTGAGCAAAACGATCTAGAAGATTAGATCATGCATGCCAAAGCTATTCTTTTATATGAACGTGCTTTGATTGGATTAGATAAATGTGTGCCCTTGAAATGAATGTAAATGTAAGTAAATCAAACAGAAATGGCTTGTGGACAAATACAGTGGAATTCAGTATAGAAAAGTTGTATTATTTTTGTTATATTATATCTGCGTAATGGAGGATTCATTTTCTGAATTTGATGATAGATGTAGTGTAGTGTGCATGATAAATATTTTATAGGACGGCCAAAAAAAAAGGATACAAGAAAGATCACAATTGATTGGTTGTCCTAAAATGGGCTTTTTCTTGCACATGAAATAGTTAACAAAAGTGAAGAACACCTCTGAATAGGGTATGTCATGCACATATAAAATCTATTTATTTCATATAAATTTGCATATTTTATATTTACTTATAATATATATATATACACCAGTGGCGGACGGTCATTTCCAGCAAAGCCTTCTCTGCTGGCCTAAACACTATCAGAAGCACTGACCTACATTTACAACCTAAATTCTGATATTTGTTTCATGAAATTTTATTAATTTATTCCCAACAGTATTTTCTCTTCATTTCGTAGCGTTTCTCTCGGCGGCACTGCTTCCAGTACGTGTATGTGGATATTAGATTTTTTTTGTTCAATCAGATTTTAGCCTCTATGTGCTGCCATGTCAATCTAATCTGCCCAGGGCCTTCAAAGTCAGTACTGCTAGCATTTTTACCATTGAGAATATTACCAATATGTCTGTTTCTTTAACCAATCAGATTTCATATTCACCTCACAAGGCAGCTAGCTGGCCCAGAATAGCGCCAGCATTTTTCCGTCCTCTGATTGGTTGGTCAGAGGGAAACCGTTACAGCCAAGTTCAACTGGCAAAACATGTGTGTAGCGCTGCACAAATTAATACATTAGAGTAAGAATTTTTTTATCTCTACGGATGAAGAGAAATTAATTTGGTCCTGGACATACTTAAAGATCCATTTTGCTAGACATTGTGAGGAGAGGTTGGCCAACCCCAAAGCTAGCTAGCGTGTCTCAGCTTGGGAAAGGGCTTGTTCACCACTTCCAGACCAGTGAATACGAGCGGTACCACTGAATTACAGCCTCTGAGGAGCGGTGCAATTTATGAGTCTGCATCTCTGATGAGGAGGTTGTATTTTAATAACATTTTTATGTAAGTCTGGAAAGTCCCCACTGAAGGCCCAGGTACCAAATGCAAGGCCCACCACTGATATACACAAATAATTTTAACGGCACAAAATGTATTAAGGTGTGATTAATGCAGCGCTTGTTTCTGTTTGAACATTTTTATAATGATTATAGATACATGAATATATTAAAGGCGGGATAAAAAAAGCTTCAACCCAACACACATTTATTCACGTATTTTCTTTACTCATATATAAAATGTATATATATATACATATATACTATATATAATAATACTATATATATATAAATATAAGTATAATTTATAATGATTATTGAGCTGTATGATAATAATTAATTATAATATAATTAATAATAATAATAACATATGCAAAATAGTGCACCTGCTCAGTAATCAGCATGAAACCAATCAGTTACAGAACACTGTGTATCAAGTACATATTTTGTGCAATTCCAAAAGTAGCATTAGTATTTGGCAGGTGAGCGAGCCTCAAATTATAAGATGTGTACCCGGTGCCATTTTGAAAACGATGAGTCATTATCATTGTGGATTATAAGAACTAATCCCACCACTAGCAGCACATCGAGTGCCAATCAAAAGGGCATTGCCTGCAATTAGCTTGTAGATGCCATGAGCTGAGTGCTTTTTTCCCCTAAATGTTTATTCAGGATTTACTTCAAATTTCTTGAAATAGACCTGAAGAGGCTTAGGCATGATTTAATTAATATCAGAGCCACGACTAACGAGGGGAAGGAAAAGCTAAGGGGGGACTGTTCATTCCCCACCTGTCCATTGTAATATGCTGTCTTAGTGCTAAGCTCATTCATGTGAGAAATCTTTATCTTCATAATGAACAGGTAGGCCGTTATCAAGCAGACGTCTTCCCGACTTTTTTATTTCATTGTTCTGTTCCTTGTTCCATATTACCGAGATCTGTCGCCTGCTACCGGCTCATTCGAATGATCACTCTGTCTGTGTGATTTAGCTGCTGACTGGGATGTTGTGATTCGCTTCGCTCTATAGGACCTTATTAATATTTAACACCTTGCGCCATCTGTTTTATCGGTCATATATGCTTAATTGAAACAAATGCAGCCTCCCTTGGGGTTTCTCTCTACAGTAGAGAAGGAAAACATGCTCCCATGTGTACCCAAGTTATTTTTTAAACTTGACAAGACAATCGTTTAAACGGGAAAGGTGAAAATGGATTGAACGCAGACAATAGAATACAGCAGTGACGGTGCTTGGTTGTTGTGGGGAAATTGGGTAATGCTCAGCAATTCTGTCTAACACATTGTTAGGTGCCGTATGCTAATGCCACCACTTTGCTTTCAAAGTTATAGCATTAAGTCAAGTGCACACTGTACAATGTTGTCTATGATTTGGACGTTTCAGACACATTTTCTCAAATCCTAAATGTTTCTTATAATCTTTATATTATTTGTACTCTTTGATTGCTGGTTTGTTCACCAACAGCCAATTAATACTTATAATAATAATAATAATAATAATAATAATAATAATAATAGTAATAATAATTCTTTATTTTATATAGCGCCTTTAAAAGTAGCATCTCGAAGCACTTTCCAAGCATAAATAACGATAAAAAAATAACAATAAACATTTACAGTAATAATAAAATTAACAAGAAAAATAAAAGAAGCAAATAAACATCACAGAAATACATCACAAAATAAAAGATCATATAAAAGCTATCCTGAAAATATTTTCAAAAAAGTTTTAGGAGGAGATTTAAAAACACTAAAAGACTCGACTTGTCTAATCTCAGTGGGAAGAGAATGGCTGTTGCGATAATTTTTTTTCCTCCGATTATATTGTCGCAGTGTCAGAAGATTTCTGAAGCTTTATTGTGGTGTTACTTGTCCTACGATGACGTCAAACCAAAAACCAACAGGAACGAAAAAAAAAAAAACGACTCAAGTGAACTGTACAGCAAGAAGATACAATTAATGAGTTATGGAAAAAAAGAAGTGTTTGTTTGATGTTTTTATTATCAAGGCATCATGAAAAAAACATTTTTTTACAAAATGTTTTTGTTTGCGAAAAAATGCAAGTCTGAACGTGTCACGAATTGATGATGTAAAACTTCAGACGAATCTTTTTCTTGCGGCCTCAGTTTTTGACCGCCATCCAGTCTGACATTATGACACCTGAGAACCTACAGTGTGACCTGGGGATCATGTTAGTACAGTCTGACAAGCATCAATCGCAAAAGCCTATAAAAATCGCACAGTGTGTGTTTGTTTATGCACACAGTGTCTATGGATAAGACCATTTATGTTTCATTTGTTCATTTAGTTTTGGCTTTGACAGACTGAAAGGTTGTGCTCTTAAGATTTCCCACATGAAGCATCAAGCACTTGCTAGATGTCTAAATTAAATTCTGCTCGCCTTCAAAATTGCCTTTATTAAATGTTTTCTTTTATTTGTCTTTTGTTCCTTAGCCAATGCAGCTCACCAAATTGTGTTGAAATCTGTTGATTTTAAAGGTTAGAAAAATAAAATGTGTGTAACCCCAGTTCCCTGAGGGGACGAGACGCTGAGTCAACAACGCTTTGTGAGCGCTTTCGCATGACCATGCTCTGAATCACGTGTGTAATCTGGCCAATGTACCGACGCAATGTCACCCCGCCCTGACCACAAAGCTATTAGAACACATGTGGTGGAGATAATGCTAGCTTCTAGAATGAAGGAAGTGCTCGCAGGGATGCAGGGAGATACAGCATCTCATTTCCTTTAGGGAACCTGAGGTTACATACGTGACCTAGAGACGTTCCCTTTCAGAAACTCGAGTTGCGTCAACAACACTTTGGGAACGAGTGTCTAATACCGCCAGACTTGCCTGGTGTGGATTGGCACAGCTAGGTTGAAGGACAGAGGGGCCAGGAGTGGCACTAAGGATGCTGACAAAAGGACGGGCACTGTGTACTGAGGTGTACGACTCCCCCCAGTGGAGTCCCCTAAACTGCCATGGTTTCCTGGCCAAAGCCCTTCTATTGGAAATGACAGTCTTCACATCCGTCAGCTCCATGGGTCTCTGCCTAGAGCACTGCCCAGGGTCCCTGGCAATGGGAGTAAAAGTGGCCGTAGCCTACAGTCGCAGGTCAGCTTGATAAGCCTGCAGCACTGCAATGGTGTGCAGGCAGCCAGCAGCTTGACCCGCTGCTGTGTAAGCCCGGCAGTGCCAGGGCCTTGAGGGACAATGCAGCACCGAAGGAGAGATATCCAGCCAGCGTCTCTTCAAACCTGGGCCATTGTCCCATATCTAAACTCTATCAGACCCACTACTTGAGTGTAGACAGAGACATTGGGACTGAAGTGGCAGGCTGAATATGGCCTGCTCAAGGACCTGGACATCTCAGTGTGCAGGTCTGGAAAAAAGGGCAGACCTAGGCGTGAAGGCAGTGATGTAGGTTGCAAAAACTGCTTATCCGGCTCGCTAAGTGGACATTGTTTCTGCCTCTTGTCTGGCCAAGCAATATCTAGCTTGGCGACAGCACAAGTTACTACGTCCAGGAGCTCCTCGCAAAGGACTGGCTGAGAAGGGGTGTTGGCTGAATAATGCCTTTTCACCGCCGGTGACGTCGCACCATTCCGTTCGACAGATTACACACATCAGAGAATGGTGAAAAAGCGTTTTCAAATTGTTGTGATTATATGATTATATTTTTATTTTGACTACTAGTTTGTTACATTTTGGAAAATAGAAAATTTGTCACATAGACATGCATATAGATTATAAGATTTAGTAAACTGTCCAATAGTGAAGAATGTACATTTAAATAGAAATATTGAATTTAAAGAAATGTTATTATAAAGTATAAAATTATAAACTAAAAAGTACACAATATAAGTATAAAGAATATCACAAAGAAAATCAAGTACAGTATATAATAGATATAAAATGTGCAAAAATGCAGAATAAAAAAATAAACAAGCAGTAAGACAGAAAGGGATGGGATATTGACAGTATTCCAGATTTACTGTCACTAAAACCAACACAATCTAATGGCATTTCGTTATATTGTGATGAAATTTTCTATTGATCCATGTTTATGGACACAAATTTTCCTTTTTTTTCGTGTCACTCAGCACGACTGCATCCGTCTGCCTCCATCTCTATAGCAATGGAGGCAGAGGATCATTGGTAATGTTGCCAAAAGTAATCTTTTCCCCCATTTTTATAATATATTAAAGCAGAATATATAGTGTTAGGGTTGGGGTGAGGGTTATACTGTAATACATGTGTATGTGTCTGATTAAAGCAGTGTCCTTGATTAACCTGGGGGAATATATTTACAGTATTTTGACTGGAAGGAACCACTGACAATGGTTACAGAATATAGAGCAATAAAAACAAGGATAAAATCTGCTTCTGAAATGTTAAGTAATAGTGCTTGAAGATTAAAAAAGCGATAACAAATGAAAAAAAAACAACACAGTGTCTGTGGTATCCAGTGACAGAAAGAAAACTTTGGCAGAGGCACCAAAAATATTTTTCTTTTGAAATACACTACATAGAAAGTCTTCCTCAGTGACATGAATGAACACGGATCAATAAATTACATTACATCATGAAATACCATGAAACTGAGGTGATACAATACAGTTCTACATATAAACCTTTACTGGCTTCCATTATGAACCCTTTAAAACCTTAAAAATTGAGTCTCTATAATAAAAGTATGTGTCTTGGATTTTTAGACTTTCTAGAAATGTGAATTTACAGCTTCTGGTCACCAGTACAGAACTTTCAGCACTAGACTGCCAATAGCAAAAGGGCCCTTGAAGCAATTTTAAGTAGAAACCAACAGAGAAAGCAACTTTGCCATAACAGTTCCCAGGTGTGCATCGTAAAGCCTTTCAAATGTCCCCTGAGTGGATTTTTCCTTTTTTGTTTTAGAGTCATTACTAATATTAATAGTATCAGTATTACAGTTACACAATCCAGTCATCTGCTGTTTTTTTTTTTCATCCATTTTCCAGCCTATGCACTGCATCGTGTTTCCCTTGTTGGCTCTACACTGTGCTTTGCAATATTACATTTGCAACCACTCACATTATTGTTAATATCTCAGTGCAGTCCATTGAGGCATGTTGGCTCTGGTGAAGTTCGACCACTAAGAATACTGCTTGAATTTAAAATGTGTTCAATCATTCAGATTTTCACAAAAAAGGGGGAGATTTATTTATTCCTCATCATGGCATGATGACACGCCATGTATCTTTTACTGCAAAATGAGTTTGTAGTGAAAACCTTACAATGAAAGCTAATTATAGTCCAATTATGTGCCTTAAATCCTTTGTAAACAGACTACATTTACGTTTCTAGGTGAATAAAATATTAGACCTAAACAATAATGGAACCACCCCAACAACATCAAGATTAGCATCGGGGTCTGCACCCAGGTCTATTTCTGCACTAGCCTGAGGGAGGGGCTTATCATTTTAAGTTATTCTTTACATTCTAGAACTTGTTCATTGCCAATTTATACATTCTGTTTTGTTTTATATATACAGGGTTGCCAAATAATAAGCTCCAACTTCATCCAGTTGCTTTTTTAATGAAACACTCAAGCAGTGAGTTGCAGTGTTTTTTTGTACACATGGCATGCCTTCATGCTCTGAAATACCTGCTAACGAGGAGCTGTTCTCATATAAGAAGATTGTAGCCATGTGGGCTGGCATGAGACGTGCATTTTTCACCATTCTCTTGACAAGCACTCGCAACACAACGCTGAGTTAATTACATTGCTCCAGTCTTATGGAAGTCTGGCTTTATATATTACCTTGCGTTTTTCCCAGAAGAAAAAGCAAGCAAGTTTTCAGGAAGAACTTCAGGGCAGCAAGCATGGATAGCATCCACACCCACACTATAATGCCAAAAGTTTGCGGACACCTGGTCATAAGTATAGGATGTGCGTTTTGAGCATCACAGTTCACATCTAGTCCACTAGATTTTAAAGTGTGCTTGTGGAGATTTCTGCTCATACAGACACAAGAGTGTTGCTAAAGTCAGGTACTGTTGTAGGTGCGGTGATGAGGCCTGGGATGCAGTCAGGGTTCCAATTAATGGTGTTTAGTGGGGTTGAATCCAGAGCTCTAAAGCAGGAAATCTTCTTTTCTTACGCCATGCAAAACATATCTTTAAAACGTTGGGTCTCCTAGTTGAAGGTAAGAGCAAATTTTATGCCACATTCAGAGACACCCTGTACAATTATGTGGCATCAGCTTTGCAATGACAGTTCGGGAAAGAACCACTTACGGCCGGGAAAAGTCAGGTGTCCCAATACTTTTTCCATAGAGCATATGAACAGCGGAAAATCAGGGATGGGAATTCTGAACTTCCCCTGAAACCAAGCGTTTATTGTCCTATAAACCCAACAATCTATCGGGTCAAAATGTAAAATACAAGTGTCAAAGTGTACATCTGTCAGCTGGACAATTTTGCATGACATTTCACTCTACAAGCATGATTTCATACATTCGAAATTTCCATTATGGAAATCCGGACTGATAAATAGAGTCTATCCAGCAAAAGATGGACTTGTTTGTCTTTTTGTGCTTTCTCTGAAGCCTGGATCATCTCTCTTTACTTGAAGAGAAAAAAAAAATGACGAGAAAAAATAAATCCTCTATCTCTCAGCAGTCAACTCCTAAATCCCAGGCCTTCATCTGAATTGAAAGAAGGCAAAGAGCAGTGAGTCATGAGTGGGCCTGTCACTGAGGGCTTCGCTGGGCCACTGTAATTTATCATGGCTGCCACTGGATGCTTACAGGACAGCAGCTGCTCTTGCACATGTGCCTCTTTTGGACCAGGCTCTACTTAGATTTGCACATTGTAATATTAATCTAAAAAAAAAAAATTCTAATGGAGATCTTTAGGCTGCACAATTTTGTTTTCTTTGAACATAGATAATAAAAAAAATAATGAATTATGAAAGAAACCTACGCTCATTTATGTCCATCATGGCTCTTTTTTTATTTTTATTTTTATTTAATTTTTTTTTTGTATACTAACAACATTTCTGAATGGCCAAGGGCAGATGTCTCATGAGACAGAGCTGTGCCTGAGCCAAAACTGACTGCTGGTAAATTATTATTAATGATGTGAGTAATTCTGGATTCAATAACACAGAGCACAGTGTAGAACCATCAAAAATAAACATTATCAAATGCAGCTTGTGAGATGGAGAAAAATCTGAAATGCTAGATGACGGTACACAGACAGACTGGTTTTGAGTATTTCTATAATGGTGACTCTCCTGGGATTTTTACACACAACAGTCTCTGAAGTATACTCAGTTTTTGTACAATAAAATAAAAAAAAACAGCCAGTTAGAGGCAGTTCTGTAGATTCTGGAGACAGAAGTGCATTGTTCATGAAAGGGGACTACAGAGGCTTGCTGGAATTGTTCAAGCAAACAGAAAATACTACAGTAACTCTGCACAATTGTGGTAAGCAGAAAAGCATTTTTGAAAGCAAAGCATGTCAAACTTTGAGGTGGAGAGGCTAGAACAGTGAAAGACTCTATAAGGTTTTACTTCTGCCAACCAGAACAAAAGGATGAGGCTTTTTGTATGGTCTTATGTTCAGACAGACAAATGGTAGGGTCAGAATTTGGTACCAGCATAATAGATCCGATAGATCCAAACCTGGCTAGTGTGAACAGTCCGGTCTGGCAGAAGTTTAGTGATGATGTGGGGAATGTACCAATCAATCGTTGCTTGAATGCCGGAGGCGATTTGACTGTTATTTCTGTTCATGCGTATCATTTTCCCATCTTGAAATGGTTACTATTACAAATCAAAAATTGTCTCTTAGGATGAGTTCAGTGTACATGGCCTGCCCAATTATTGGATCTGAATCCAGTAGAACACCTTCTGGATGTCACAGCATGAAAGTCTGCTGGATTTGAATGATGCAGTCATGACAACATTGACCTGATTCTCAAAGGAATGTTTTCATCCATGTTATAAATAATTTACAGCATTTCTGTGCATTTTGATTTCTTAAAAAAAACTCTCTGCACTGGCTGGCTGTGGCAGTTACCTTACCTACCAAGGCCATTCTACCCATCGACATAAAGCAACCAATTTCCCTGCATTGCTTACATTCAATGATTCTGGCAGCCAACATTGTCTTTGAATGATGCTTTCCATAGTGTTTGCTTTTTCTCTTCATTTTTAGTTATTTTTTACAGCTATGGCCTGTTACTCTGGAGATTCAGACTCCGATCCTCTTGCTTTAATGCTTAGTTTGCCCAAGGCTTTCCTCTTTTCTTTTGGCTAGCATTAGCACCTTCTTTTCTTTTAGTATTGTTTTTTTTTCTTGTTCAAAGTCTTTACTTGGCTCGACAACACATGATAAAATGATGTTGGGGAACTTCAATCCATCAGAAACTGGTGCTAATTAAAATAAATAAATAAAAAAAGAACGAAATAAACAACAGGAAGAAAACAGGAGTACTGACTGTTTAACAGCATACCATCATAAACTATCCTAGATGTGTGAAAAAGAAAAGAAAATCTCAGCCAAATAGATGCGGCACTACAGGACCAAGAGAACAGTTCCAGGCTTTATCATTCAGATCCGATAATGTCTCGATATTATATTTCACAAATCTATATGTGAATTAAGTGGCGCATTGTTGAAGGCCTTTCGTATTGCCTCATTTATATAACTTGCCATTGGATTTATTTATTTACTTTTAAAATCAATTAAAATGCAAACAAATAAGTATATCTGTAAGATTTCTCCTACCCACAATCCAATGAATAATATTCATACAGTATATAGGCATATTATGCCTAAAAATAGACATAAAATTGGCTTTATTTGCACCGTTTAGCATGCTTAGATTACCAATAATAATAATAATAATAATAATAATAATAATAATAATATGATTTACAGATATAATGTATATATTATTGCTTGTGGTATGCAATTAATTAAAACTAGCACTCATCATTTATTCAAGCTCTGCATGTTGTATAAATATTGTGGTGACTGGGGGTAGAGGATGGTGTTTGGGTGTCTAATAAACCAGTTAATTATACAATTATACAAACCAATGTTTTTGAGGTCATGATATAGATCATAAATGTCATTCTTTATAGTCCTTAAACGGTCTGAAAAGTCCTTAAATTCAACTTGGAGAAACCTGCAAAAACCCAAACCTGTTCCATCAAGAACTTAATTCAAAAGGTTTCCATGTATGGCCCAGACTTTATCTGAACACCATTAGGATGAACTGGCATGCTGAATGTTTCCCGGGCATTGCTGCTGATATGGATCAAAGATGTTCCCACATCAAACCAGGTAATTCCCTTTCTGTAATCTGTAGGCTTAACGGTGTTCTAATGGTACCTACTGGTGTCCAGTAAATACCATGTGATTTAAGTTGTTCTGTTCCATAGTGGAAGAGGGAACCACCAAATAGAAGGCAAGAAATTCCTCACAAGCTTTTCTTGTCCCTGGGATATTTCTCGCCACCCTGACTTTCCGTTCCTGTTCTGGATCCTGATCCTGACCCCTGTTCTGCCCTAAGAACAGTCCAGACTCCTTGTTCTGGTTTAAACTCTGGACTGTTTTTGACTTTTGTGTTTTTTGCTCTGCCCATGTTGCTCTGTTTGCTGGCTTTTTGATTTTTGGACTGTTTTTTAAATTTGTTTTTGTCTCTGCCTGCATTGCCTTGTTTGCCTGTGTTTTGACCCTGGAATGTTTTTCGGACTGCGTTTCGCCTTTGCTCCATTGCTCTGTCGGTCGGCTCTGTCACTGGAACTGTTTTTGGAACTGTGTTTTCTCTGCTGACTTGCTCGCATCCTGTGTTTGGGTCCTCACTCACCCAGTCACCCGTATTCCCCTGACAGAGTGCATGCCCCCCAACCAACAACCCTAGAGCTTGCTAAATGCCCACTAGAGACAAACTACAAAAGAATGACTTGTCACATGTTCGTGTGTACATAGGGTTACAATTCTAATATCATTCTTTAAGTCGTATCATTAAGCCTGTCTGAGCGTAAAAATACTATTACAGTCAACTGTGCATTACAGATCATTTAGACATTATTAGCGTGATAATAATTTCAGCCAACAAAAGCAAATGTTTTCTCCAGTGGCATGTACTGCAACTTAGATGATTTCTGTTTGGAAAGCCAGCAATCACTGCAGAACTGGTTGGCTTGTCTATCCAGAGTATAAGAAAATGTAATGGTTGCACAAAGGCGGTTAAGTTTGTTGAAAAGTAAAAGGGTCTGATAGGATTTTGTATGCAATAGTTGGCCAAGTTCGTGAATGCTTGAAAATCAGAGCCATGTTTCTTTCCCAGACAGTTGCCACAATGTTATACCCACACAATTGTCTATAATCCTTTATTTGCTCTAGCATTGAAATCTTCCTTTACTTAAACTAAAGGAACCCGCAGGGTTTGCGTGGTCTTTAAATTATCTAAAAGTCTAGGTTCTGGGTCTTAAATAATCTTAAGCAGATCTAAATTTTCTGATGTCAATGTAAAATGTCTAAAAACGCCTTACATTTTATTTGGTGAAACCCTGGAACCCTAAAACTGTTCCATCAAGAACTTCATCCAAGAGGTCCCCATCTGAACACCATTAGGTTTAGATGCCATGCTGAATGTTCCCCCAGGTCTTCTCTCTTGACATGATAATGCTGCTATTGTTCCAAAATCTAGTACAATCCTTGTTGCAGATAAGATTATCATCAACAGCAAAATCGTTATGCTTTTAGAAAGGGTGTGATGGTCCTTTTTTCAAAAACTTCTGCCCATCTAGTGTACTGTACAGAGAAAGTTGTTTTATTTGAGGTATTATTACATTTACCAACTCACAATTTAGAACAGATGCAGGCAATTCAAGCAATTGATTTCTCCCTGATGATCTGTTCAATGCATGCTCCAATTCAGATGAGAGAAGGCCCCCTGGAATTGATAATGGCTCATGAGCCAGTCATTATAAAAGAAAGAAAAGTCCCTTGCAGCCAATAAACTCACAATTCCTCTCTACACACCAGTACAGAAAAAAACAGTAATTACTTTTAAAGGCCCCGACATGTTCATTTAAGTTTTTATGCTACTCCATTTTTTTTTTTTGCTACACCATTAAAAAAAATAGATATAACCAATTATTGCTTTAGACATAATGACGAATAATACATTTTGAAACAGAAGAAGTGAATAGCGAAATCTATTTTCATGCTTGTCTGAAATGCATGATCAAGCTTAAAGTGTTCCTTCACTTTACAGTATTTTGTCAATTTATTGACAAATATGTCCAATCATAGTTTCTACAAAGCCATAGAGATAAATATTCTCATCTGCACCACTGACTGACTTTATAAAGTCTAACATGATGGTATCTGAATGCTGACTTTTTTGAGCTATTGAGGGTTGGGATAAACCATTTAGACTGTAGTGATGGTTACAATGGCTAATAAGCTGTAGACATTTCTACGTTGTGAAAACTGAAAGATAACTAAATAATTGTAAAAAGAAAAAAGAAAGATTTTATGTAAAAGTGGTGGTTTAGTGGCTCTGGATTTTTAATCGGAAGGTTGTGGGTTCAAGCCCCAGCCCTACCAAACTGCCACTAATGGACGCTTGAGCAAGACAGTCTCTGTCCCATGACCTCAGCTTCCTCAAAATCTGGGATTTGTGAGGTGAAATTTTATGCTTTACTGTTTATATAAGAAATGTTTACTATATAAACTGTGGTGTAATTTATATCACAAGTAAAAGCATATACTCATAGACTGATATAGTTTACATGCACACACTTCATATTTGGTTTTAATTATAATAATAATAATAATAATAATAATAATAATAATAATTATTATTATAAGTAGTAGTAGTAGTAATACTAAAAACACAATAATAACAATAACAGTTATTATTGTTATTGTTATTATTAGTATTACTAGTAGTAATAATAATAATACATAATAATAATATTAATAAAAATTATAATACAAATAATAACATTCTTTTTCTTCTTATTATTAGTAGTAGTAATAACACTAATAATAATAACAATAATAGTTATTGTTATTATTATTATTATTGTTATTATTAATATTATTGTTGTTGTTATTATTATTATTAGTAGTAGTAGTAGTAGTAGTAGTGTTGTTGTTGTTGTTGTTGTTGTTGTTGTTGTTGTTGTTGTTGTTGTTTTTGTTGTATTAATTACGTTTTCTGTTACTGTTCCACACCTTGGTATGACCTGTTAATGTTCAAATCCAAACACAAGCCAGGAAGAGCCCCATGCACATGCATATATTGAACACTGCAGAAATCTTCTTCTATCAGACCTTTGGGATCTTCACTTGTCACTGCATAAAACACTGTAATCAATTACAATCAGACAAATCAGCCTTTTCTCTGTGCCTTCCTGTTTCTTCCTGTGACTCAGGCTCCCATCTCGCACCTTGCCCTGCAATTTCCATAATACTGAATTTTTTATTTATTTTTGACTGAACCTTAAAAAAAAGCAATCAGCTTTGACTGAGCATTCATTTTCTTTTTCTTTTATTTCAGCATCTTTATTTCTCTTTCACTCTTTAGCTCACATTTCTTCCCATTTCGTACTATTCCTTTGTACAGGTCCATTTCAGATTATTTCCCTCATGCAAATTTTTAAATATGACCCTCATACACTTCAATGTAGTTTTGTCTTTTTGTTAAAAATTTTAGTGTGTCTAGTGTATGTTCAGTATTTCTGCCTCTGGTCCGATGGGAGTCTTTTTGGGTTCGTCAAATGCCAGTAACACATCATTATGTGCTCTTTGCTCGTATGTAATTTTTATATACACATGCATGGGTGTGTGTGTGTGTGTGTGTGTGTGTGTGTGTGTGTGTTTTGTAACACCAAGGTGAGTCCATTTAGAGCTATTTTCGCTTGCAGACATCACAGCCCTTTATAATGGTATTTGTTAGTATTTATAGTGCCGCAAAGCATCCTGGGACATAAATCATGCCCTGAATGTCCATATATTATGTCTATGTGTGTAGCTCCTTTTTAAAAGTGTGCCTCAGTAGATAAACCTTTGTCAAATACATGGCGAGATAATCACCGGTTGCACATGAAGAAACAAATAGATGTTTTGAAGCATCTAAAAGACAGCTCTCCAGTAAATATAAAGCACACTTGCGTGTAAACCTTTTATGGTGTCATTTTATAACACTACGAATAAAAGCATGGTGACATGTGCAGCTTGTGACACGTGTCTTTGGACAACCCAGGACACAATCAGACTGTCACTGTCACACTCACACACACATACACACACCACACACACCCACACTGTCACAATGCTTCCTGCTTCGTTCCATATTCCCACTTTGCATCAATGTTCCCATGGCAACAAACACTGTGCTTGTGCTTGTGCTTGTTTAAGTTTATGTTCCGGTCATTTCATTGGATCGTTGTCTTAATGTGTTCACCTGTTCTGTGTTTTGATCTGATTGGTTTCCCTCTTTATACCCAGTTGCCTCTCATATGATTTTCTTTTTTTTTTTTTTTTTTGTAGCAGGGGTGCATTATGATGATGATGGTGATGATGACGATGATCACCAGTGGTGGATGAAGTACACAAACCATGTCCTTGTGTAAAACTCGAGATAGAGTAGTTAAGATTATTATTACTCTAGTAAAAGTAAACATGCTTCCTTAAACTTTCACTTGTGTAAAAGTACAAAAGCATTCGCCTTCAAATGTACTTCAGTATCCAAAGTACTATGATTTATTATGTCTTTAATGTCTATTTATAATTTCTGTCACAAGACTTCAGCTTAATCAACTCAATGTAGGCGAAAGGACTTCAGAGCCCAAAACCTTCTTTTCAACTACTTTAAAAAAATAATCCCACAGGTGTTGTGGCAATTAGTGTCAGGAGTTTCTTCCATCATTTCTTCCTCTCTAAATGATCTGCTGTTTAACTGATGCTGAACTGTAAGTTGGTGATAAATAGATCCCACCTAGCGATCAAAACAAGTTCAACTACTTAAAAAAAAAATAATCCCACAGGTGTTGTGGCAATTAGTGTCAGGAGTTTCTTCCATCATTTCTTCCTCTCTAAATGATCTGCTGTTTAACTGATGCTGAACTGTAAGTTGGTGATAAATAGATCCCACCTAGCGATCAAAACAAGTTTATCACAAAGCTGATTGGTGGCTTGCTGTGCGCTTAACTGGTTGAGTTTTTATCCGCTGATAAATAAAAAGGAACAACTGATTTTGCAAAATGTTGCTGAGTAAAAAGATATTAGACTTTTTTGAAGTTAAAGTAAAAATCTTCCCAAAGAGAAACACTTCAGTAAAGTACAGATACACACAAAAAAGCTACTTAAGTACAGTTACAAATTACATTTACATTGTTGCTGTCCACCACTGATTAAAACCAGGTATGAAGGCTCATCAGATGGACCAGAAATCTATGCTGCTTTCTTCTTAGCCTTAATTGTCTTTGGAATATTTCTATATTATATAGATTATATACGCCAATCCACCCACTAATGTTTTTTGAGTGCTGGAAAGAAAACTGGAGAACTCGGATTAAACCCATGTGAACACGATGAAAACATGTGACACTTGAATGGTCCCAGAGACCCTGGAGCTGCAAAGCTGCAACTCTACCCACTCAAATGAGGTACTGCAGCTACACGACAGCATTTTTTTTTTTATTTGAACCCTTCAGCATTTACAGAGGATGCGCTCCTTACTGCAAATCTCTCACTTGGCTCGATAAACACTCCTGCTCATCCTATTGGCTATAACGATTATTCGAAGTTGTAAGTCTGCGACAGCCTCATCCATCAAAACCTTATCACTGCCATGACAACATTAGGAACAATATGGGTATAATTATTCCCACCGGCCCCTGCTGGAAGAGCTGAATACACACATTTGTTTGATGTTCTAGGAAAGAGTAACTGATATCTGTGGAGTAGTGCACACTAGGAAAAAAACAAATCCTTGCTCTAGTCAGGTTTCAAATAAAAGGCCATACACTGTTTACTTAAATGCTGTATACAGTATATGGTTGGTGTTGGTTTTCCAATTTCTGCAAAACAAAATCAGCTCTTTGTTACCATTTGAAGAAGAAGAAATTATTTAAAGAGACACATAAAAGCCTCGCTGAAAATGCGCCCCTTGAACAATGCCAGGCATAATTGCATAATTTGTGCTCAAGTGAGAGCAAAAAAAATTTAAGTTGGTTGCACAAGAAAAAAAATAAAATAAAATGGTGGTCTTGATTGATGACATCAGTTGAGTAACAAAATATCTCAGGCCAAAACCTGACAGCTTCTGCCAGACTTTTAAAACTTGGCTGTTGATGGATCTTTCAAGGTAATTACCTCATAACCACTTATAACATAACAAAGCAAATAAATGAGGGGAAAAAAGCAGCAATGCCAGATTTGAACACTATTAAATACCTGTGCATTTATTGTCAAGAAGTTACAAATCCAATTGGATTGAGTTCAGAGCTGTACAGCAGGCTAGTAAAGATCTTCCATTCCAACAAAGTCTGGGTCTCCTGGGTCAAGTGAAGAGTTTTCATTTTATACAACATGTCATACTACATAATGAAGTTCAATGCAGTTGTGCGCCTTAGCTTTGTGGAAATAACCAAATCTGGAAAAGGCTGGTGTCCCAATACCTTTGCACATATAGTGTCATCACAAGCTTGTTAATCTTCCCCTTCACCTCACCCCCCATAACTATAATAGCCTCTACTCCACTTGGAATATTTTCTTACCCATTCAGATATTTGATGACTAAGTCAAATGAGCACTACTGATTTTGGGCAAGAACTTAAGATTTCAAACTCAAAGGAGTTTAGTGGGCTTAAGATCAGGGCTTGGTGTGGGACACACCAGGATCTTAATAGTATATACATGTTTTAGAGCAACACATACTTCCATCCATTAAACGTCTTTTTAATGCATATTTAAGCAAGACAATGCTAAATACATACTGCATCTATTGCAATAGCATGACTTCCGGATGCTGAGCCTGATGCCTGCAGTCTAGACTTTTCACCATTTTAAAACATTTGGCGCATCATAAAAATGAAAAATACAACAAAGGACACCCAGAACTGTTCACACCAACTTTGGGCAAACATGGATCTCACTTTGGGATTCTTAGTTTCAGGGATAATAAATTGTAATATTAGATTCTATGCTATTGTATGTTTTTTACTTGGTAGCCATAGTTTGTGGACGGCCTACATATGACTTTGGTGGTCAGGTGTTTATCTATGTACTAAAGCTTGACACATTTAAAGTACTTTAAAAACTTAATATGTTTTGTTTAATTTTACTGAATGCATTCATACACTAACCAAATATCTTCAAAACTATTGTAAAAAAGAAATGAATAAGAAATGTATGAAAGAATATAATGAATTAGAAAGCTATTCTGTTTCTCTCCTCTCTCTCTTTCTCTCTCTCTCTCTCTCTCTCTCTCTCACTCACTCACTCTCTCTCATTCTCTCTCTCCCACACTCACTCACTCTATCATTTTATAATCGTCCGATTGCATCATTACACATTTGGATTAAACCAGTGGTCCAGAACTAAATTCCTCAGGAAATGAAGTCTTTCAAACATGAAGGCAGCAGATTCTTATTTAAAAAAAAAAACCTTTGACCTCTTGTGACAACTTATTCCATTTCCCTAGTCTTTCATCCATAATATGAACACCTGTTTAATGTTCACTCGTGTCCTTTCTATCCACAGCTTGCAAAATTAAACCAGGAAAAAACTTTACCTGCTTTCCAGATGGTGTGGATGGCGTAGGACAAGGAAGTCATTTTGTCCGACATCAATGGACATCATCTCTATCAAACTGCTTATGACATTATTGTCATTACCCTCATGGAAATCATGGAATTTGACTGACTGACTGACTCATGAAGATATATCATGACACTTATGTCAATCAGATATACATAAATGTGCTAATATGTTGTCATAGCAATGCCACAGGCTTCCTACAACTTAGGTCAATAAAACATAACATTGATTATACTAATTTAAATACTAAACATAGACATAGTACTAAACATAGTGCTTATAATAATAGTCAGAATCATTTTTGGAATGGTGCAAATGGAATCATCCTTGATAAATGTTTTCTTTTTTTTCTTTTTTTTTTTATCAGCTGTTAGATATGGATATGAACACTAACAGTGTAACAGTTAATTCTAAAAAAAACTTTTTAAAGAAATAAATGGTGATACAGTTCGTAAATTAATGCACTAATGTTATAGTTATTTAATACCTTTGTTACATTTTTATGGTATATCAGAGGTTACACTAAGAATGTACACTGCCCCTACTTTGTCATTAAAGAAGCATTAATTTATTAAACGTTAATTTACTGTGATGGGTTTTTTCATGCTTCAGTAGATTAGGTAATCACTAACTTAGTAAAAAAATATTCAGGTATTAACTTATCTGTTGTTATAGATATATTGGTCTAGTGGTTAGGATGCGGCGCTCTCACCGCTGAGGCCCGGGTTCGATCCTCGGTCAGGGAACCAATTCCAGCCACTTTTAGTGCTGGTCCCAAGCCCGGATAAATTGTGGAGGGATGCGTTAGGAAGGGCATCCAGTGTAAAAACGTGTGCCAAATCTAACATCCGCTGTGGCGACCCCTAATGGGAGAAGCCGAAATAAATTATTATTATTAATTATTTTTATTAGCAGTATTAGTAGTAGTATAATCCCTTATTTAAGTATTACATTTGTGGGACATTTGGAAAACTGAATTCTGGTCTAGAATGCTCTATTTTTATAGGTTTGGATGTGTATCCTATCAGTCATTTTATACATGCCAGATTTTGCAGGTCACTGCAGATTTTGTGGGTGGAGTTTCATCATCCAACCTAGAAATGACATGCGAATGCACCTTTTAAAAACAATGAATATAATGCATTGTAAAGTGAGAGTAAATAAACATACTTGCCTTTAAGTATTAAAAAACATTTGATCTTTCACTGCTTCTCAAAAAGAAAAGAAAAGAATAACAAATATGAAATGCACATTTGTTCATGCGGAACAGATATTCATAGACCAATCGGAATTGTAATGTTTCTCTGCGTCTCTCCAATGCATGTTTGATATCTAGAGTGAGAAAAGGTGATGTTCCTTTAAAGGCAATATTGTAAGGGAATAGCATCACAGCAGTGTGTGTTTGATAGATTATTGTGAAGTGACCATGAACAGAACATTCCTAAGTTGCATAGCCGTTTGCTCTGCTCTAGCTCATAAAGGGGAGCGCAAAATTTCCCAATATTGTCGGTTCTTAAGAACAGCTTCAGGACAAGCAGAATGCTGGCTGTGCTATTTTGGTCTGAATGTGGATTTTTTTAATGCTGACTTTATGTGGAGGTGCCTGTGAACTAAAAAAAACAGTTGAAGGCTTAATATTTAAAACATTTTTAATTTATTATTTATTTCCATTTCAAGATCGCTTCTATATACCCTTGATGAGAAATATCTGTACACTTCTGCACAAGCAGTACACACATTTATCCCATCAGGCAATGATGTGAGAAGAAATGTATAATAATGATAATGCAGATCAAGAGCTTCAGGCTCTGTTCATATCAAACATCACAGTGGAAAGAAAGTGGTGGAAAAGGGTGGGAACACGGCAATACAGAGCTCCCAGTGTTCCTGCCACCTCTGGAATGTGTCCTGGAAGTCTTCGAAGCAGCTCAAGCACCTTCTGGATTTTCACAATGGTGTCAAAATAGCATTATTTGAGCTGGAGCTTCATCTTCAGGAAGAGGGTGAAGTCTGCAGAAACCAAATCTGGCAAGCAGTGTGGGTGCGTAATTGAGATCATGTGGATTGTTCGCAGACGATCATCATGCACAAGTTGGCAAATTGTTTCGACATTTATAGGGGTTGAGCTCGTTGAAGGTCTTCCTGATCTCTCATCGTCAATGTTCTTGCATTCTTAAAGCGTGCGGGCCGATCAATAGTCCTCGAACGACTCATTGTATATATAAAATACATGTCATGTCAAACATCTCTGTGGCAGATTTGCTCAGTTTCACGCAGAATCACCGCTGTGGTAACGCACATTGCCAGAAGAGCACCAGCCAGATAGCACCATTAGTCTTGAAACTTTTTTATGGCACCTCATACCTTAAGAATTAGAGAAGATGTTAAAAAAGAAAGGCTATGCTGTTTCAAGCTGACAGGAGGGCTGTGGTAACTCTTCTGTACCACTATGGTAAGCAGAAAACCATTTCAGGAAGGACAACATGTCAGACTTCATGACAAACTACAATAACAGAAAACACACAAAAAACAGGTTTCAATTCTGTCAGGAAAGAATCAGATTCTGAAGCTACAGTGGGCACATGCTCACAGAAACTGTGTGGCAATTAAATATTAAAACAGTGACTGGGTCGCTTGATTAAAACCAAAAAAGGGAAAATTTCTTAATTTACAGAGTACAGTTTCAGAGGCACATCATAACCAGGGAATTTTTAAAATAGCTAAATTGTACTTCCAAATACATTAAAATATACTGAAGTGGCCTTTCCCATTTTGTATAATTATTATTTTTTAATTCTTTGCAGTTTTCCTGTCAAATGAAATGAAACACAAAATTGATGAACTCTACACAAATCATTTTTCTTCATTTGATATGCTGGTCAGCACTTCAGAAAAATCAGATCTGATCAGAAAAACTCTGCTTGCCAACGTCATCCAGAGGGCAACCAGGTTAAAAGGTTTATTGTGCTTCTTGGTTTTTTTCACCCCGACACCCCTGAACAGGGCAAGAACCCATTTGGAACAGCAGATGATGAAATTAGGATCTCCGCCAGGGATGAATCCATGCGGAACTAATTCGAATTTGTTAAATTTAACGTTGAGGGTATTTTATATGCATCATAAAATGCATGACAAAATTGGCTAAATGAATATCAGAGAATTTCCACAATATGGCAGACAGATAGGCACAGGAAATCCATTCTCGCTCTTTCTCTCTGCACATGTAATGTGTTTATCTTCCTGTGAGATAAACACCACCCCCCACACACACAAACACACACACACACATTTTCTCATTCTCTCTCATGCACTAATTAGCTAATGAAACTTCTCATAGCGCTCTATACATCAACAGCCTTTATTATCACGTATAATAAACCATCTAGGAAAAGAAGTGAAGCTTCTATTTTCTATTTTAATCATGTATATGGTGAATAGGCATACAAATCATCAGTGGTAATTGAATTCCTGGCCATTAGATTAGCGCTTACAGCGTTTGATTACCAGTGTGCCAGTGTGGCAGATTTGATAATATGGGAAATGAATTTTTCATCAGAGTGCTGAATCATGGTTTTCTGTCCACTACTTTGTGCAGGCCAGATCCTTAAATACCCCTCACCCTCAATTTTTAAATCTTTAGTTTTGAAGTAATACGTGCGATGAATGCTTTTTTTTTTTTTGAAGGACCCAGCGGAGACTTTCCTCCATTTTGTAGTGATGTATTTGACGTTTCTCAAATGCGATTAGTAAGAAAGTGTGAATTCGCAGATTTATATTAAAGCAATAGAAAAATCATGAAGGGAAGATTATTAGCAGCTGCTGTAGTGTAAGTGGTAACAAGGATTAACTTGTCTTATAGGCATTCCACAACATTAAAGATATCTTAAATAGAAAACAAACGTAGGTAAAGCAGTAGTAAACATAGTATTGCCATTCCTATCTTTAAAAAATTCTAATCCCGTGCTTTAAATATGACTACCGTAAAAGAAAAATCCTCCTTTTACAATTCTACTTAAGATATTTATTTTTGATTGGACCTTCGTATCAAATGTAAAAGTACTAATCAATGAGAACTTCTAATCTAATGCCATCTGACTTTTCCAGCCAAATGTGCTTCCATCAGCATAATTGTCCTATAGAACTTTGACCTTAACCATACTGAACACCTTTAGGAGGAATTGGAATGCAGACTGCACCCCAGGCCTCCTCACCTTACCTCACCTACATCAGGACTTTGTTCAACACTCTTGTGGCTGAATGAATCTCACTCAAATTAGCACAAACGCATTACAAAATCTAGTGGACCATTTTCCCAGAAGAGTGGAGGTTATTATAACAGCAAATGAGGACTAAATGTGGATCACAAGTTTAATAATCAGGTGTCTGCAAAAGTCTATAGTGTATGTACTATAGTGTTGATAACTGAGGCAGTTTAATGCTCTATTCTCCTGTGCATCGTTGATTTTAATGAGGTTGCTATTGTTCCAGACACATAGTGAGAGAACCATTAATCCATATAAACTCTTATCAGAACCACGGGGTTACGCTTGTTGTCATGTGACAGAATTTTACACCGTTAGTCTTTTTTAAGATTATGAAGAACATCGTTTTTTTCATTATTGTAATAAATGAAAAATTAGGATATTATGAATCAAAATGTAGTGAAGTAAAACTTTCCTGAAATTAAAATATTCTGTTAAACTGCAGATACAAAAATGTGCTTAAGTACGGTAATTATATATTTTTTTAAAGTCCACTACTAGAAAATTGTTGTGACATCATACCACTTAATTATGTCATTGATTATTTCCTTTTGGCAGCACCGCCGTTCTTTTTTTTATTTGTCATTTTTTATTCATTATTTAATGCAGTTGTTAAATGAGTGAGATGAATATCTGAATAATAGGCTGGGAATTTTCTAGGGTTATGCTCAATGAGCTCTTAAAATGGTATAAACCTTTCAACACTTAAACCTAATAAAAAATACACGATATGCATGAATATTTGAATTGAAAAATTGCTCCATGGCTCCATTACAGCATGTCGTTCCTGAAAGTATAGTGCGCTATTAAAAAATAAAGAGAAAGAGAGACAACACACATCCACCACCCAACCACTGTCTATCAAAATGCTAATACAGATGTTATAACAAAAAAAAAACGTACTACTTGATTGATCAATTTCTTACTAATTTATGTAACAGTAGACACTTTTATAGGGTTAAAAAAAATAAATGATCAAAATGATCAAAAAATGATCAAAAGATGTTGCCACAACTGGGAATGTACAGTAATGTGCTGCAATTATATAAACAAACATATAACAGACACCCGACTAAGATTCATATGTGATTTTTTGAACATCCCATTCCTCATATAGTCTTTGTTTTTGCTGTTATAATTCCATCCACTCTTCTGTTTTGACGTGTGAACTATGGAATAGTAGTCATGTTGGTTCAGTATTCCTTCTACAATTGAATCTACATTTAACTCATCTGTCTATAATAAGTTAGTATGTTCTCAAAAAAGGAATTGGAATATGACATACCTACATGAACTTCACCCTAAACTTACTGTTATTGCCCAAGATAACAGTTCGATGAAATCAATACCTAATTGTTGCAGAAATATATTTATATATATATAAAAATGTTACCCTATAAAACACCTTTGGTATGAATTAAAATGCTGACTGCACCCCAGGCCTCCTCACCTGGCATCAGTACCAGACTTCACTAACACCCTTTTTGCTGACTGAGCATAACTCTCCACAACCAAACTACTAAATCTAGTGAGATGGGGGTAGCTCAGTGGTTAAGGTATTAGACTTTGGTTTGGAGGGTCCCAGGTACAAATTCCACCACCATCAAGCTGCTGGGCCCTTGAGCAAGGCCTTTAACCCTCCCATGTTCAGTTGTAGGTCGCTCTGGATAAGGGTGTCTGCCAAATGCCATAAATGTAAATGTAGTGGAACATCTTCCCAGGAGTACTAGATGTGAAATAGGGTGTTAAAAAGCACATACAAATCTTATGGTCTGGTGTGTATTAACTCTTGTCTATATGAGAGGCAGTCATAAAATTGTTATTATTGCTACAAAAAAAGAATGTAATGAACAAACGTGAGCTTAGCCCATCTCTACATATCTTCCACCTAAGGTGACACACTTCTCTGAACGATGCATGAGTTTCATGAGCTGAATGGGCAGGAATATTGTCATGGAGAAGGCAAACCCCCTTCGTGAGCAATCCACGACACTTCTGTTTGGACCCTTTAGCAGCAATACATAGTAGCACTATACCGCGGGTTTTTTAAAACAAGAATACATTTTCATGAACGTACTTGTTTATTTTTTTTCAATGACTGCACCTTCTATATTGTATACAGAATAGTGTATACAGTATATATTATAAGCTTTACAGGACCTACATGAGTTTGCTGTTCTATCTGCCACCAAAGCTTTAGCAACAGATCCTCTACCTACGGTAAGTTGTAAAGTGGCGCCTGCATGAGCAATACTTGTTTGCCCAACACATCCCACATATATGCAGACTAAAATGCTATAAAAAAAAATTCCTGTTGAAAAAGTAAAATGCAATTAGGAAATAACATTGCCATGAAGGGTAGTTGGGTTGCGCAGGCTTGTTTTTCACAATTTTTTTTATCAAAAAAGCAAATAATTCAATTTTTGTTCAACAATCGGGTAAAAGTCCACGGTTAAAATAAAATTCTATTTTAAATCTAGACTTTTAAGCTCACTTCCAAAATGTTTGGCAACCATTGACTTTCTAGAAGGTCTAGGGGCAACTGTGCATTTTTCTTTTGGATATGGTAAGTGTAGTAACCACTGGTTGTTATTGCGAGTCATTGGTCAACCAGATGTTATTTCCCCATTCAGTGTTATAATTCACCCAACAACCAATTGTATTTTTCTCTATACTATAAATCTTCTAGGTTTTAAATTGAAGGGTTTGCTGAGGGCTATATTCCTGCACTAGAAAGTAGCACAGGAAAGATTATAACCATGTGAAATTTTCTATTACTTCAGAGATTTTCAACCTTTCACAGTATTACTTCTTATAAACTGAACATTGGTCAACATCCCACAACATATTTATGGAATTGGAACCAATAGAGCATCCATCACAATTAAAAATAAGTTAGATTCTGATAACACTGGTTCTACCCCAAAATAAAGTGGGATTTAGGAAGTTTTAAAAAGTGTGAGCCAAAATCCTGAGCAAAAATCGCTTGCATTCATCAACCTTAGCTGATATGTCAAGTGTGTTTTTGCCACAGGACTTCTCTATACCCAATCATATATCATCGTGAACCCAAATTGAGAGAGAGCCATTTTCAGACACCATTGTGGAACTGATGGCAGTTGAATATGATGCTGCGTGAGTGAGGAGGCAGCTGGGTTTCTCAGCGTGACTCACTCATGGGCGTGAGCGCGGAGGGATTGCCGCCTCAGGGCCCATGTCAGCACAGGAAAGCAGTAGAAAATCTCCCGGTGTTTCCTCAAACTCAACACTGAAAGAATATCCGCTTCCCCAGGGACCTGACTGTTCACTCATCACTGTCAGATATCCTGTGTGTAGCTCACGGCATGAGCTTTCTTTTCTCCATTTAAGACCAATAAGAGTGACAACAGCTGGGATTGTAGAACCTACTCTCCCAACCTTGGGCAATTTTCAGGATGTTTTACAAGCAAAGGAATGTCTTGTGTTTTGAGATATATATATTGTATTCTCAGGGTACGGGCCAGCGTAGATATTTAGCATCCTAACAACCGCTTTCAGTTTTTGCATTTGAGTATTGTGTATGAGGCACCCTTTAAATCCTAGGCCCTGAAAATGTATTTACAAATGAACTAGATACAATTAACAGAAGTTTTAAACGGATGCACGCAGTAATCGCATTTATTGACCAGGTGTCTGGGATACCATAGGACACAACAAGAAGAAGATTTTGCTTTCATAATTCCAGGTTAACATTATATAAATAGGAGGCATTTATGTGTGACTTAAACACTGCCTTACTCCATATAACGCCTTATTAATACCATAATTCTCTAAAAACTGGCAGAACATTCATAAACAAAATCTGGCTTTATTTATAAAGCTGCTTCTCCTTACATCCAATGCAGTCAAAACACATTTCCTGGGATCTCCACTTGTAATTGCTGTTAAAAGAATTTCCCAGAAAACCCTACAGGCATAATAAAATTGTGGTTAAAGGACACCATTTTGATTCATGGAAATATTGTTTTTGACTATAAATAAGAGCTCCCTGGTTTGGTAAAGACATCATTGTTCTTAAAGATATTTCCCAACTTTGTCTGACAGATTATTTTGTTAAGTTTGAGGACGTAACTGGGAATGTGCTGGGAACTTTGTCCAGTCTGGTTTATCTCGATTTCTGGTTAAAATCTAAATACAAATGTTTTGAGTACTGAATAGACATTGTGTTACTCTTAAGGTACTTGGAACTATTACAAAGTGTCCATCACAACGAATAATGGTTTTATATATCAAATAAATAACGTGAACTATCAACCGAACAAACAACAACAACAAAAAAAGTGTCTGAATCCACTGTTTGATTGACCATTCAAACATTTTTTAAATTGGCAATTTTTAACATGCACATATTAAAAAATGATGATCATTCAGAATGCAGTAATTGCTATTGTCTTTATTATTATAAGATTACATTAACCTTTTACCAAAACATTTTTTATCTCATTTATATAACTGAGCTGTTTATGGTTAAGGGCCACACTTCAGGTCCCAAAATGGCAGTGTGGCAGCTTTTAAATCACAACTTTCTCTTAGAAATCCAGTGTCAGCCACAATAAATATCGCCTTGCATTTGAAAATAATGTAAAATCTGTTAGAAAATCTATAACCAACTGACATAATTTTAGGTTTCATCTTCACTTTTAAAGAATTTAAAACTTTATACAGTTTAATTCATATGAGACCATTTTATGTTGGAGTCATATGTCCTGATCTACTGAACCTCTTCATTCCATTAGCAAAACGCGATTAAGACAAAATATCTAATTGCAGACCTCCCAAGATCATCAGAGTGTAATGGTGATTATTAGCTTGATTAACTTGACTGATTAGTACACTTCATGATATAATTGTGTTTGTGCCAAAAAAAACCCTGTTTTCGTAGATCTCATCTATTTATTTGTTTAGAAGTAATTATGAGGAGAATTTAGTTTTGAGTGTGTAATGCGAAATTGTTATGGATGTGGGACACTGGTACGAACTGGATTTTCTCACAAAAGCTTTCAAATAGCAGACCAAAGCTTGTGAACAAAGAAATCCACTGAGTTTTATTAATTCTTTTTAGAGAAGATTAAGACATAGTGATCTGCCAGTGCTAATTGTGTTGCTTGAAGTATAATTAATCCACAATAAGACAGTGTTAGTCTGTAATAGCGTTATGGGTGCTACACTTATTCTGCTTTTCAAATGATGAAACAAGGGATAAACTTACTCAAGACTCATCTTGATTGCCGTAAATCCTGTAAATTCCCCAGTTTGATTGGAGATTTAAGGTGAAAAGTTTAGGGTTCAGTAAAAGTTTTCTGATAAATAGCTGAGGGAAGATAAACAGGCCCAAGAAATTGTTGTAAAAATGCATACAAACACAGTTAAAGATTTACAGATAATTTTAACATTTCTCTTAAATGAATTTTATACATTAGCAAAGTCAATTCTTTCTGCTCACAATCACATCTTGTCCTCTATAAACTTGACCTCATTTGCACTTTTCAATAAACATGGTTGGTGGGACTTTTGTAAGAGCAATGAATAGCCCGAAATTGCAGCAGGCTATATCAGAGAATATTCAATGTTGAAGTTAATTAACATGGCCCAATCTTAATAAAGGTTTTTTTTTTTAATGGATAAAATGTTCTGTAAATTGTCAAAATATAAATTATACATGGCTAAGGGTAACTTATGGTCACCTGGTACTCTATGGTCACCATGGATTACAAAGAAGTAATGGGGATTTCATTCTGGGGAGCGAGCTTCAAAAATGATCACATCCAAGGTAGGCAGCTTGCCAATCCTGGCACAGGGAGGTAGTGATGGAATATAATGATCTCGTCCAAGATTCTGTAATCAGAATGAGGTCTTAAGCCCATATTTGAGTAATTGGTATGAAAATTCATGGCAATTCCAACTGCAAAGACTGTAGTATATTACATTTGGTGCAGCCAGTGTGAACCAGCAGTCCATTATGACGAGAGTCTTCACCTGGCACAGATCATGACAGCCTGTCTTTGATGCTTTGGTCTTAAAGATGTAATGTGCAGTGTTGCCATCCAGCATCTTACATCTAGCTAGATTCATGGTTTATATTATTTGGGCAATGTTCATGTGGGATTTCATTCTTTCTTTGCAACTTTCCAACAAGCCAGTTGGTGGACTAGCTGTTTAAATATATATAATGTATATAGTATATAGTATGTATGTAAATATGTATATATCCTAGGTATATATGTAGGTATCACCTTCTCCTTACTAGTATTCTTGAAAAGAGTCTAAAAATCCACCATGATCTTGACTATACTAAAATCGTTAGTGAGAAAAAAGAAATAAAAAATTATTTTTATCCATCAGCTCATGTATAGGATATTGTGAGGCATTCTTATTTAAAAAAAAAGCAAAAACAAGACAAAGCTATGCAGCCACTGTTATATTTTTTTCTATATAATTTCACATTTTATTAGACAGTTAAATCCCATTTATTTAAACCCACTCCTTTTAATTCTCAGGTCTGTTTTGCTCCCCAGCCATTGTACACCTAGGGAAGATGTTTTATTTGTATGGCAAGCAATTAAATGACAAAAAAAAACACTTAAGTACTTAAATAAGCACTCAGCATATTTCTATCTTCCCCTGCCAGATTGCTTATTGAGTAGGGAGGCCTACCTTGATGATTTATTTAATTGCACTGTAATTGAGGCTTCACCATCAGCACAGATGAAATCAATGTTAATTTGGCTAATGAGTTATGTGATAAATATCTGCACTGTGACACCTAAAGTGATTTTTTTCCCTGAAACTATATTTTAAACCGACTTTTTTCTAATTAGCCAGATTTCCTTTGGATTTAAATGAACAAACTGAAATGCTTGAACATAAACAGGTAAATTAGGGATTGTCAATTCATTTAACCCTAGTTCATTGACGACATTTCCCAAATGTTATTGATGAGTCAAATGTTTGCCGATTTAGAATTCTACAAATGCTGCAAAACTAATTTAAAAAAACAAATATGGAAGGATAATATTTTTCAAATCAGACTGCATTCCCGAAACAGTGAATATCTCAGAATGTGTCAAGTTTTTACAGAAAGTAAATAGAATTATTTGAAAATATGTGGATATGTGATGCAAGAATGTCTCTAGGTTATGTATGTCAAGAACGCTTTGAGAATGCTTCTGCATGACCGTGCTCTGAATCGTGTGTGTAATCTGTCCAATGAAACGTCCAGGAAGCTATAAGAACAAATGAGGTGGGGACTGGGCTAGCTTAGAGAGTGAAGAAAGTGTTCACAGGGGTGCAGTGTGGTTTGGGAAATATTTGAGAGCAGCTTCCCTTGGGTCACAGGAGGATTTGTCGTGCCAGCTTGTAAAGGAGGCAAGAGCACAGGCATCCCCGGTGGTTGATGTAGGAGACCACAGATGTGTTGGCCGTATGGACGAGCACATTATGGTCAGTTATGTCTTAAATTGAAAGACTTTAACGTGAGAAGAACGACTCATGCATGAGACAATGGTGCAATCCCACACTTCGCCTAGATAGGTGGTTCTCTGTACCAGAGAAGTAATTTTTTCTTCGTGTTTAGTCTTAACCCCAATTCCTTTACATGGGCAGGAATGACATTTCTATGGTGGGTTGCCTGATGCTCTGTTAGAGCTAATATCAACCAGTCAACGATATAGTTCAGTATGCTAATGCACCAGAGTCTCAGCGGTGCCAGAGCCACATCCACACAATTTGGAAGGTGCAGGGTGAGAGTGTAAAGCCGAATGGAAAGTTTTTCAGATCTATCGTGACAAACCAGTCCTCGGACCTGATTTAGGACACAACCTGTTTTAGAGTTAGCATTTTGAACCTGGGTCTCATGACCAAAGCTTACTCGGGTCACACCAGAGTGGGACACACCCCGTTAAACTGGGGAGGACAAGACCTGAACTAAATCGAGTAGCCTCTTTCTACAGGGCGCAGGACCCATTTAGAAATGCCAGCAGGTTTTTCCTGGCTGCCAGATAATCTCTTCTCATTCTCTATCAAGAATGGTCTCTGGTATGCACAGAGCAGCCGGCATCCAAAGAGGCAACAAGCCCCCCCTAATCCGCTACGTTCCCAGGCGGAAATTGAGGAAGGCACTTGCTGGAGATCACTGTGCCCTGAAACACCACATGTGGCAGGGTTAACGAGCCGAACTTTTTCCTCATCGGAGTCCACTAAACCGTCAGGGTTTTCTGGTCAAAGCCCTCATATTAAAGATGATGGTCCTCAGATCCGTCAGCTTCTTGGGTCTCGGCCTGTCTGTCTCTGGGCCTCACCACGCCCACTTATGCTTGGCTCAGGCTTGGGCTGTGCCCGCCGAGCAGCCCACATGAGAGTGGTGAAGGAGGTAATGCTGGTTTATCTCCAACTGTGATAACAATTAAGGGCCGAAACACATATAAATGGAAAATTTTGAAATCCTAATAGATTTTTTCATGTAATAATTATATCATTTTATACAATTAAGCTGGTGGTGTTATATATATAGAGTATATAAGGCATCTTTAATAAGTATTTAAACAGCATTTAGGGAGCTGATATAATTAAAATATATTGTTAGTTATATAGTAGTTCTACAAAGGACATATAACTGAGAAAGTATTACTTACCTTATACTACCAGATTAATATACCAGTATTAATGGTCTCTGAGTCATTATTCAATATCCATTAGCATTACATTGTGTGGACTTGGGTTGTAATAACTTACTACTCATTCATTTCTGCCTGCACTGTTGTAAAGTGTCACACAAAAGACCCGAAGAACATTCCGAACAAAACAAGTTAAGAGGCAAAATATGTTCAGAGACATGCTAATTTTAGCAGAAAGGAATTTTTCCCCTTGTATCCAACCACTTGATGTTGGTGTCTGATAACGTACCCTGCTGAATCTCTCGATATAGGTCACAGACCCAGCTGCATGCTGTATGCTCCATAAATCTGCCTTTTTCTGTTAATCTGTCAGAGTTGATCTCAGTTTTGCTTATAAGGGAGGTCTCTCATTAAGTTTTTTATTATATATGAATATACTAAAAGCCTCTAAGAGTTCATATGCATGCAAATAATTTTGTTCCTTATTTTCCCTTAGTACTTATAATACATATTTTATCTGATTTAGAAGGAGTCAATGTTTTATTATAGAGTAACATTCATAAAGACAGACATAAAAATGTACATAATATATTACTCAGAATAGTACTAGAACTAGTAGTGAGGAATAGCAACATTCTCAGAGGCTATAGAAACAGTGCAAATGATTTGTTAATGAAAGTCAAGCTGTAACTAAATTATATATATATCTATCAGTTGCAATAGTTTATGAAACAGTCAAATAAATTTACCATCTGATATGCCGTTTACAGCTGGATTTACAGATGTTTAGGCAGCCATGCAATCATTTTGGTGGATTGTATTCACTTAGTTTAGGTTTTTTTAGTTTGTTGTAGTTTTTTTTGCTGTTTTTTTTTTTCTTCTTGCTTTTCTGTACAAAGCTGAAAAGACTGCAGTTTGTCCAATATAGGTTGACTCACCAAAAGAGCATAAACATATCATTACCTGCCAGAATAGAATCTTAAATTTGAAAAGGGATTGGAAAAAAATACTCTGTTTTGTGCATGTTTGTGTAGTTTAATTTGCTATTCAATACTTGTACACACTCCTAATTGCATTTCCAGGACTAAACAAGTGTAATTTTGCTTCTTGTATTTGGTTTTATACCGTCAACATGCTTATTATAAAAAAAAAAAAAAACCTTTATTCTTTCATCCAGCTATGAACTATATTTCAATCAAGAAAACTCACTTTAGCTTCCAATCAAGGTCATCGCTATATAGAAACAACAAACATAAATTGGTCAATTTGTCACCACCTCTGACCTTCTCTTCTCAGAGCTTTACAAGATATACGTAGAAGATGTGTGTGTTTGTGAAGATGTATAAGCCATTGGAGTAACCACCATGGTCCATGACCTTGTTAAAATGTTTCAGTACGCTGGAGCAAACATTTTGAACAGTAAGGCATTTCCAAACTTCACTTAAAAAATGTTAAAGTTTTGCCAATTTTTCGAATATTAACGATTATCTACTATCTGCATTAGCCCGATTGCTTTGCTAATGCCAACTTAGATTAGCATTGATTTTAATATTGATATCACTAACCTTAGTTTGCTTTGCAGTGAGCCAATTCTTTGCTAATTATGCAAATATTAGTTAGGTAAGTGATAAATGTAATAAAATTATTAAAACTAACAAAATTAGTTGTGCATATGGCCAGCAAATTTCCACAGACTGAATGAACTGAACTACATTTTAAAACAAATATAATTCAATTATTTATAAAAAAAAAAATAGGGGTACATTTGAAATGGAACAACTTTTTGAGGACATTGAGTAAATCTTTTTATATGGATATTTCCTATTGTAACTAGGCAACAATTTAAAAGTGTATAAACTAGTTTGTATGTCACAACAGTCAATTACAGAAGATCATGCACTTTTTTTGTTAGATTACTAAATTAATAAATAAATAAAATATTTTGGGTAAAAAAAAAATAAATTGAATTATCCAGCCCATATCTTGTACAAAATTCACTCTGAACTGGTTGGTCTACAAAGTTTGCTGTAGCAGCCCAATGAGATTATTAACAAGGATATTTGTTGTTATTCCAATATTATGTATTTGCATATTGAATAATCCTGGCTGCACTGTTTTCATATGGAAATACAACTCATTAAGCGTTTTCCCGTAGTGAACTCTCTGAAGGGTTCTTTGCCGCAATCTCGAACAAGAAGCAGATACGCTCTGACAGCGCATCATTTTTGGAGCCAAAATGGCTTACTCTATTTCTCCTTTTATTGTTAGGATAGTAAAATCAAATTTGCTGTTCTTCTCATCCAGTCTTACAGTCTGACAGTCTTACGTGACACACTGATTAAGGCAATTATTTTTCAAGCACTGTGTAGAAAAAATCACCTCAGTATCTGGATATGGTGTGGATTTAAATTAAACAGATCATTTACTCAAGTGATTTTGTTTGTGGTCATATTTGGACAAGTGAAATAACTGGACAGGAGTGTGGAAACTTTATTCTGGCACGTCTTTTATGTGTTTGTGATCCTAAGAATTCATAATGAATTCTATTTTATCTCTGTAATCCAGACACTGGCACAGTTTTCAATCTTTTTCATTATTTATCTTAAAGATGAAGCTGGTCGTGATGTAGACAGCAAGTGTACAATCACTGTTTACAGACAATGTGATATAAGCGGGATATACAAGGCGGTATCAAAACGTTTTTAAACATGCCAAAAGGTGGCAGCACAGAGCTGCACGCACAGTCACAGGAAGCACCAACCTTCATAAGTAAGTGTGCCAAAAGACATCTGCCTATGTACATCTGGAGCTGTGCAGCTGGTGCTATACTGACCATGTGCATTGCCACATCTGCAAATGAACCATGGACAGCAAGTTAAAATCTGAGGGAGGACATTCAGCGAAAGCGATCGGATCTCTTGAGTGCTGGTCTGGAAAGTTTTTGATACCACCTCATATTAGTATAAGATTTATTTTGAGACAGAAAGATGACAATGTCAGAGAATCTCTAAATTGGCTTGTGGTGTGTCTTCGGTAGGTAGCTAGGTACTTAGTACCTAGCAGAAGTGGTCCAGAGTACAGCAAGTAAATTGACAACAGGGCCATGGATGTCTAAGGCTCATTAACTTTTGTACAAAGTAAATGCTGGTTTGGATAAAATAACACAGGGCATTAGAGCTTGCTGTGCATAGAAACGGCTTAGTGGCCATTTTGCCTCATCTTCAGCCCTGAAAACATCTATAATAAGCATGTGAGCATCCATGTTACCACAGAGTCATGGAAAAAGATGAAGGACGAATCCAATTTGCTTTTATATCATGTGGACAGTCAGGTGCATGTGTACGGTGTTTGCCTGAGGAAAAGATGGCACCAGGATGCACTGAAGCAGATTCAGGGTGATAATCTGGGCAAAGATCTGCTGAGAAACATACATCCTACTGTTTACTATCTGGATTATGCTTCAACATGTACCATCTATCAAGACGTTATTGCTGACCAAGAACACATATTCATAACAGCGATACTTTTAGCGGTAAAAATTCCCCTTTGATTACACTGCAAAAACGATTCAGGGATGGGATGAATAACACGACAAAGAGTTGACTTGGCTTTCGAAATCTCCAGATCTCAATTTAGACAAAATGATGGAAAAACAAGTCTCCTTCATTTCAACTTTGCATCTCACACAATCTGCAAGATCTTGGTTTCATATACCAGAGCACATACAGTGCCCTCCACAATTATTGGCACCTCTGTTTAAGATGTGGTTGTGGACTTCTAAAAATTCTCCTTTTTTTAAAAACAACATAGAACCCAAATGCAAAAAAAAGAGAAAAATCCAACCTTTCATTTAAGTACATTACTTTGGTGGTAAAAAAAATCACACATTTATCCAAAACATGTGGCAAAATCTACACAAAAGTGGTTCAGCAGTCACAAACTCAAGGTCCTCCCATGGCCATCTTAGACCCAGACCTCAACCCAATCGAAAACCTGTGGGGCGAGCTAAAGAGAAGAGTGCATAAGAGAGGACCCAGGACACTGGATGATCTAGAAAGATTGTGCAAATAAGAATGGTCAAAAATCCCTCTCTCTGTGTTCTCCAATCTTGTGACATGTTATAGGAGGAGATTAAGTGCTGTCTTGTTGGCATAAGAAGGTTGTACAAAGTATTAACATCAGGGTTGCCAATAATTGTGGCACACATGATTTCAAGTTTTTTTGTTTTTTTTTAATTGTGTGATTTTTTTTACCACCAAAGTAATGTACTTAAATAAAAGGTTGGATTTTTCTCTTTTTTTGCATTTGGGTTCTATGTTGTTTTAAAAAAAAAAAGGAGAATTTTTAGAAGTCCACAACCACATCTTAAACAGGGGTGCCAATAATTGTGGAGGGCACTGTATGCAGAGGTTTGGTGGAGGCCATGTGTCATTTTTTTATTTATTTAAATGCTATCATTATTGTGAGTTTTCTTTCTCATGCCATGTAGGATCCCAGTCCCAAATGTGCTCCTGCAGTCTCAGCCGGATGCCATAGTGAGCTTTCATTTTGAAAATATAAATAGATAAATAGTGCATTTCCTATTTGTATCTTTATTCAAACACTTTATTTGTTTATTCTGATGAATGCATCTGTCATGCTAAATGTTGGAGCTGAAAAGCATGCCTCCACTTTTTAGAAATATTACTGCAATTATTAAGGGACTCAACAACAAAGCAGCCATGCTAATGACTCCATCCGGATGCTAAGCAGGGCAGCAGTGTGCTGAGCTCCAAATGAGGACCTCTCCATTTGGCCATGGTTTCTGTGTGAAGTCCAAACAGTGACTCATGGCTGTCTCTTAATAGCCCTTCTCTTGTTATGGTTCCACCTCCTGACACTCTTCTTAAAATGATAAAATCAGATCTTTAAGTAAATGTGCACAAAGGGTCGTATTCAGAGGTTATGATTTATGTTGCCAATTTCACTTCAAAGATTTCTTAATATTTCATGTGAGGAATTTTCTTCCTTTTTTCTTAATCACACCAAACTAATACTTAGAATTTTTTAGCAGAAGGTATTCTTATTGAATACATTTCTTATTTGTTTTTGTTTCAGGCCAATATGACTTCTTGTTAAAAGAAGCCTGGGAAATAAATAAATAAGTCAAAGGATAAGAAATGCAAACCTATAAATTCAGTTATATTATCTTTTTTTTTTCTATTCTTGTTTACAATTTAAACATGAAGTGGCATAAAAACATAGGAAAGCGTTAGCCTTAGGAATTCAAGAGTCAAGATTTGTAAAAATTTTAATTTCACTGCAAGTTGTATCCTGCATATAACTTTATTTGTGACAGAAAAAAAAACTTAAATCAGGAATCTATAGTGCTAGCATTAGCCGCTAGCCACTTTTTGGTTAGCAGCTAAGGCTAGTGCTATTGATTCTTTAGCGTTTTATTTTCAGCTTTTAGAATTTCACTTGAAAGGAAAAAAAATCCTGACAATTCCACATAACGAGAGAGTGAATAAATGAGGGATGGAAGGAATAAAGACATTTGTTAAAGTATGCTGAAAAAAGCAGTTAAGTAGATCTTTACACACACACACACACACACACACACACACACACACACACACACACTTACATGTACATCTGTATTACCCAAATAGGGTCCAACAAATGTAAACTGTTTAATTTACATTTTTCCATTTATTAAATGTAATTTAATCAATTGAATTTGTGCCAATTGCACCTGTATTGCATTATTTTGGTTAATTCTTTTTTTATAGAATATTATAAATTATTATTTTATTTTCACACACACACTTACATGTACATCTGTATTACCCAAATAGGGTCCAACAAATGTAAACTGTTTAATTTACATTTTTCCATTTATTAAATGTAATTTAATCAATTGAATTTGTGCCAATTGCACCTGTATTGCATTATTTTGGTTAATTCTTTTTTTATAGAATATTATAAATTATTATTTTATTTTCAGTGTAGCCAAGTAAGCATTTTATATAAAAAAAAAAAATTCTCTCATTAATTCATTGGCCATAAACCTTTTGAAATGAAGCCATAATGTTGAAGCCTCTAATGGATTATGTGCTGATGGATGAGCAGTTATTTTATTCAGGAGTCCAACAAAACTAAATAATATAAATAATAATAATAATAATAAATTTTAATAATAAAATATGAAGAAATAATGACTAAGGTGTAATATTTCACATTTTGGACTTTTGTTTTATAAAACAACAACAAAAAATGAATGCAAAGTAC
>MU533908.1:83095-95858 GCA_024362625.1 Silurus asotus
ATGTATATTGTGTTGTGGGTTCAGTCTCTGTTCAGTTCAGTGTCTCGTGTCAAAGGAGAGATGTTAATGTTCATTAAAGCTCACGTTGAATTATTGAATAATTATAATGATAAATGTTTTCTGAAGATTCCAAAGTTTTTCATTGGGAATAAAATGGAATGGGTAATCATTTATAGCATTAATGATTTCATAGTGCTATATAATGCACATTCATATGCTTATTTTGATTTTATTTGTCAGTCAGTAAATGTCATGTGAATAAATTATGAACAAATTAAATAAATATGCAATAAATATTCAATAAAATGTGACATTTTTAGATTTTAGATCAGCACTGACACACATCCGTGCTTTGGTTAAGCTTTTATATGCTCAACCATCCAAGCTAAAGGCCACTGATAATTCTAAAGTCTGGATGCTATTCTATGCAATTTCCTATTAACACTGGTGTGCACTCAGCTCTTAAATAAATTGGCAGTAGATTGTCCTACTGAATGTTGTTTCATATATGGCATAGATTTTTTATCCCGAGTGACTTACGATTGTCTCTATACAAGTGAGCAGTTGACTTAAGGGACTTGCTTAAGGGTCCAGCAGTGGCGGGTCGGTGTTCTGGGATTTGATCTCACACCCTTCTGATCAGAAGTCCAATGACTTATCCACTAAGCTACCACTTTCCATGGCGTCACACTGTATAGGGTAGACGTCATAGCCATCCAGACTTAATTAGCAGTGAATGTGTAATGAAGAATTGTCAATTCATAACATTGAATACTGTTTCTTATTTACAGATTCCATTCTTGTTCAGGTGATTGTTATCTTATCAATTATTCATTATCATCATCATCATCATCATCATCATCATCATCATTATCACTATTATTATTTTTATTATTGTTATTATTATTATTAATATTATTACTGTTGTTGTTGTTTTCTTATTTATTTATTTATTTACTTATTGCTCATGTAGCTGGTTAAAATAAAAAATTCTATACAATCTATGTAAAAAAATATATATATTTATTTAGTTTAACTTTAACAAAATGTATAAATATAACAATTATTTATTATATATAATTATTAGTTTTTTTAGTATTTATATTCAGTGCTCAATGGTTCCTGTTCCAGAGGTTCCTACTAACTGTTGTAGATGTGGTTTTAAATTGGTGGCCCACTCTGAAGGATGTATTGCTTCCCGCTTGTCTCTGCAAACAGGAAAGCAGAAGTTGTTTTGCTCTCTCATATTTATCATGTTTTTACAGTCTCAATAATTGACTCGCTGTGCTTAATATGTTAAAACTTTGTTCAAGTATTTGTGTGTATCAGTGTGTCCTCATTCGCACATGCGTCTTTCCATGCTGGGATGAGAGTGTATGCCCTGCAGTGTGTATCTAATTTAGCCTTATGCTACTTCTGGTATGTTGCTTTAGTTAATGAGTTAATTCAGTGGTTTTATGTGTAATTTATGAATAATATATTATGTTAATTATATGAATGGTTACATGGTACATTTTCATGCTGTAAGCCATCATTCAAAGTTTAGAGCCTGTTTTCTTCAAATCATATCACAGACATTTCATAAATACAGTCATGCATACATTTTCACACATTTGTAATATATTACGTTTTTATTTATTAAATATGTTGCCTATTTTGTGTGCTTTGATGCTCTAATGTATTACATATGCAAACGGGGGAAGCCAAAAGCATGTGGGCGTGGCCGTCCAATTTCCCAACCATTTTATCCGAGGAGTGACTGCGCTTCGATGATGTCCGTTGGTTACAGCATGAAATCTGCTCGACTTAACCTTAGTAATGTCTGATGGGTTTTCCCAGACCACCGCCCAACTACGCTTGTCAGCAGATTAATAAGGCAAAGTGTTTGAGAAGACAGGAAGCAGGGACTGTAGGAAAACAAGAATTTGAAGTAAACAGTATGCCTTTGTGACAGAAGCGTCCCTGAACACATGGCTTCCAAAGCCTTCAAACAACAACAGTTCCCTTACGGCTGCTTAAAAATCCAGTTAGCTTCGATCATTCTAATTCCAAAGCATTTTGTGTGAGATTATGTTGGTGTATTGATCATGACGAGCATAGCATCTGACAACCTTTTTTTTTATTCTTTTAAAGAATCTGTTCTTGGCTTAATACTTCAATAGAAGATGTTTAATGATTTTATTTTTTTTTTAGCATTGATGAGTCACTTTAGCATGATCCCTTTAGAAGGTGATATGGTTGGTTTTGGTTCATGTTAAGATCATTAACCTTTGCCTCGCATGCCAAACATGCATGTATGTAAAAATGCACTATTATTGTTTGTACTATTCTTAAATGTACTATTATTATTAGATTTTTTTTTACAGAAATGGTAGATTTCTGCAGATCTTCTTTCTTAGCTTGTCAGCTAACATACAATATCACTCACCAAAGCAATGAAAACTGTCTAATGTCTAGGCAACATTGCCTTTTAATAGTAACCTTTGAAACTTTTCAAAATAAAGGTAATTTGTGAAAATATATAAACATTTACATGTGTTAGATGATATTGAACATCCAGAGCTATGTATAGTTAATAACCAGCATTTTTTTAAATAATTTTATAATAATTAAAATTGTTTACATCCCTTTTGGCACACAATAAGACCTATGGTGTTTTGTGAACACATTCATTACTAAAAATGTTGAAATTGTAAATTTCATTTTTGCCATGCATGTGCTTCTTGTTTTGGCTGGTGGGATTGACTTTCTATGAGATGCATCTATCACACTGTCTAAATTTGCAAACGGTGTGGAAATCTGTTTGTAATACTTCATTACCTGCATCCGTCTCATTTAGGAAGTGTACAGTATGTGTTTCCAAGCTCATTGAAGAACTGCTTTTCAGAACTACATACTGTGCAGAAGAGGAGGCTGATGGCGACATTGATGTAATTGAACATGAGGCATAAAACGTGGAGCAGGGTAAAGATTTTCTTTCAATATAGTGTGTGTGGGTTTTTTATATTTCTTCCAACAAATACATAATAAAGTAACTTGGCAAGAAATGCATTTGCAAAAACTGTTATTTTTTTTTTTTTTTTGTGAAATTCTGTCCATGCTTTAGCACTGTTGGTGCCAAAATTAGCATATGTTGCTATACAGCATTAAAGCTAGCAATGCCAATCAGATTTTATAAATCTGAATAGATCCTTCATTAGAGTATCATCTACACCAGGGGTCACCAACCTTTTTGAAACTGAGCGCTACTTCTTGGTTACTGATTAATGTGAAGGGCTACCAGATTGAAACACACAGTTTTTAGTTTGTTCTGAAATAACAAATTTGCTTAATTTACCTTCTATTATGTTATTATTAATAATTATTGATTTTCATCTGTGTGAAGACACTGATCAGGTTATTGATTTATCATAATAATTATCAACAATGAGTAAACAAAGTAGAAAACAGATATTTTTGGAAAAGGCCCGTGGGCTGCTCATGTGGTCTTTGCGGGCTACCTGTTGCCCGCGGGCACCACGTTGGTGACCCCTGATCTACACAATATTATTGACTCAGCCTATATTCTTAATGGTGGAGCAATCATTTAATAAATAAGGCCTTTGTGGCAAAAGTTTAATTACAATCACATTAACTAGATATACTATACACCTCTTGAACTTTTTCACATTTTTTCAGATACCTGAAGATGATTTTTTTGTTTAGACATACTGTTTTTTTTTGTAAATGACATTAATACTATTAAATAATTCACCCAATTACTTTAAAAACAAAAGACTATTAAGAAAGCTAGGAAAATAAGTCCAAAGCAGAGTTGTCCAACACAAAGGACAGAAAATAACCAGGGTTTGAGTCTAAAAAGCACAGAACACCATAAAATCCTTTGTTTAAAAACTGGGAAGAAGTTTTCAAGTTTCTAATTGAAGTTGTATTGCTGTGTGCACTAATGAATTGTACATTGAAATATTTGTTACCTCAGGAAAGCATATGGACAACATATCATGGACACCTGACCATAAGATGTTTACATTTCTTTCAAACATCCCATCAGACCTCACTGATGTAGAAGAGGTGAGGAGGCCTGGGGTGCAGTCAGCGTTCCATTTAATCCTTAAGGTGTTAAATAGGATTGAGGTCAGGGTTCTATAGCAGGCAACTCAAGATCTTCTACTCCAACCTGGAACAGATTCAGGTTTCCTAGTTGAAGTAAAGGTAACCTTTAATGCTACCCTATAAGAAATGTGTTAGCTAAAACTAGGTGGTATCTTTGTTTAGTTGTAGTGTCTGTGCAGTCCTCTAAAGACATACAGGAGGACATTATGAAATGCAGGTACAAAGTACCATTTAATTTCCAATGAACTAGTAGTGTGTAATAAATATGATCCGTGAATTATAATATATTGCAGTACTTAGTCCTTAGCGGCAATAAAGTGTCAATAGTGCCCTTAGAATTATTGCAGTAAATCCCAAAGTGAGAGAAACATGTGAAGAAATCGTTCATGAGTGTCCTTGAGCTGTCAGTGAGTTGAGCATTGTGTGGGAGTTAGTGCAGGCCTGAGTGGAAGAATGAGTGATGACTGATTACAGTTTATTCACGGAATAAAGAGTGCTATAAGCATCTGTATACAATGAAAAGCTTGTACTTGAGCTGCAGGCTCCTCCAGACATTTTAAAGCTTGTATGCATTGAACAAAGGGAAAAGACAGTGAGAATTCGAAATGCACTAATTTTTAGTAAAGTTTTAATTATAAGTTATAATACACATTGTAAATACTTGTATTGAGTCAATATGAAAGTGTAAAACTTCCGAAATGACTGGTGAACAAGAAATGTTTTGTTGTACATTTGATATGATATAAAGTGAGATGGCATGGAGATGGTCATTATCCTCGGCTGTTGAGTAACAGCCTGTGGGAAGAAGCTATTTTTTGAGGCTAGGGGTGTCTCGGAAGTGTTTGCCAGAGCGGTAACAGGAGAACAGAACATGAGCTGAGTGCAATGCTGTTGGAAAGTGAGAAGCTCATTACGAAAGACTTTGGAAGCCGTTTTAACTGCCTTTTGTAGAAGCCTGAAATCTTGCACAGCCAGGTTCCCAAAGCTCACTGAGACCAGAGAAAAGGTGTTCGTTCCTAAGTCTTTGAGTCTCCCCACAAAGAACAGATTTCTGTGCTTTTCTAATGATACTGCTGGTGAGTCTGACAGGTGCATGTGCAGGATTTGAAGCTGTCGGTGTAGAAGTCCACAATTAGCTCTTTGCTCTTTGATGACATTGATGGTGTGATTTTTTTTTAAGCACCATATAAACAGACTGCTTATTTCCTTTTGTTCATTAATGTATACTGTATGAGTTCATAGTTATATTTTAACTCTTGGTGCAGTTGTGGTTAACCAGGCTGAAAAACAGTAGGCATCTATGGAGTTGACCTTTTTAAAGTCAGCGTAAATTATATTTTTTGTCTTCAATCCTTACTGTCTATAGCCATTAGGTCAATAATTTAAGTAGATACAGTAGTTGCAAATAGAATTGTACAGGACCAAACTGTATAGTGTACTTCCCAGTTTTGCATCCATAATAGACAAATTTACAAATAAATAGACAGTGACCTTAAGCATACTATCAGAGCTACACTGGAGTGGTTTAAAACCAAGAAAAGTGTTCAATGTGAATAAAAGAATGTGTGTGAAATTGAAGCTCCAAAATGGTCCCCGTCCAATCTGACACAGGTTGTAATTGTCTACTGAAAAATATCACAAAATTCTCAATGATGGATGAAGTACATAAACCATGTAATTGGATTAATGTAGAAATCCACTAGGTAAAATATTAGTCCAGTAAAAGCTCCTTTTAAACTTTCACTTGAGTAAAAGTACAAAAGTATTTCCCTTTTTAAAGGGTAGGTATTTATAGTACTATGATTTATTATGGCTATAATATTCCTATTATCATTTTTGTCACAAGACTCTTATGACCTAATCAACTCAGTTTATGTGGAAAGACTTTAATGTTACTCCTAACACATCAATCTAATAATAGAATGATATTGATTAGTCAAACACTGATTGATATTTATCAAAATTCTTTTCAACTATGGATGTTGTTGCAAGTTAGAATCAGGAGTTTTTTCCATGATTTATCACTTTCAAAATCCTGATTGCTGTTGAACTGACACTGAACTGTATGTTTTAATATGTGCTTAATAGATACCACCTAGTGACAATCTGTTCAAAACAGAACTCGCGCTCTACCGTGATTGGTGGCTTGCTGGGTGCTTGACCAGTTACATTTTTATCCACTCAGAAATAAAAAGAAATGACTGATTTTGCAAAATGTATTTGAGTAAAAAGTAAGATATTGGACTTTGAAATGTAGATGTATTTGAATTCAAAAGTTATTGTGAAACTCTCCTCAAATGGAAACACTTCATTAAAGTACAGATATGCAAAAACGCCAATAAAGTGCAGTAACAAATTACATTAACTTTGTTACGGAAAAATAGTAGAGACGTACTGTAAGCTAGACAACTTGGAGTTGCCAAAAATCAAGTATCGACCCTGGGATCGATTATTTTGTGTTAAGTCTTGTAAAACCCGTTCCTTCTTTAGTTTACATTGTTTAAATACCATTTTTGTGCTTTCAAATGTATGACAAATTGTGTCCTTCAAATGCTTAAAACTCCAATTATGTATTTTAGGTCCCCGTTTTAACATTATTCACTGTGGCTGGCAGTGTGCTGCATGCTGTGGCAGCAGATAAATGTCAGACCTATGTAAATCATCTCATGACCCACCACACCACTCCATAGTTTACCATAAAATATTATTCTGACTGACAGCATGTGCAACACTGAAACCTGTGACCTCTTAAAACACATCAATCTTTTAGAAAGCTTGCCATTACACCAAAACGTTGGCTTAAACATTCAGCTGACAATACATAGCATTTATACGCATGAATGAAAAGCCAGCGACCTTTTTACAATCAGCCATTTTGACTTCCTCTCCCCCGTAGTTCTTTGCTTATTATTCGCCACACTGGACACTGTGACTGGGGTGGAAAAATGTCATGGTATTTATAGAAGGCAGAAATGACTGACAATGGCGAGTAGAATAGCCTTATATAGCCGTTATGGCTTTGCCGTATTTAAAGAATTTCTTGACATTTACAGCTGCACTGTGGCCTCAAAGCAGGGAGGACACATCTTTCTTCATCCTCTCCACCTATTATGTATTTTTATTTTCCTGTCTGCTGCTTTCTAAAGACGTTCTTTCCCTTTCTCTGTTTCCTTCCTCGTACTCTCGCTCTGTCTTTATGTTCTCCCTTACTTCCTTTCCCTATCTTCACCTCTCATTCTTAAGGAAAATCCATCCCGATATCATAATTTGCACTTTCCCACTCACTCATTATCTTTCTTGCTCTCTTCCTCTTCTTTCTTGCTCTCTCCAGAATAGGTAAACTCCTCAATGGCTTGGTGTTCAAAGAGCAGCATTAGCTTACAGCAACAGTGAGACAGTTAATGTGGTGAATCCATTATGTGAGCTAAATTGAATGTGATGTGCAAGAGACGGGCCTTTATCAAGAGGAATAGGGCTTCCAGACGGGAAGCTGCAGCCATGACGGCAAGGACAGTCTTAAAAGTGGAGGTGTAATGAGAAATGTGAGTGTCCTGATATGCCTCAGTACACACTGCAAGTGCAATCACCAAACTTTATAGCGTATCACCTGGTCACTGTTGAATTGTAGGGAAAAAAATACTCTTAGAGAAGCACAGAGCAGACAGGAAGCCAAAAAAAAAGTCACGATGAAGAGAGAAATAGTTTAAATTTATTTATTCCTTGTGGATAGATTAAAAAAGCATAATAATAAAAATAGGAATGGAAAAAGAACACTAGACCACTTATGTTGTAGGTGTTCTACATAATGAGGTCTTCAAAAGCAGCTATTTTCTGTTCGCTCAAAATAATGCTTAACAAATCGGATTTAAAGCTTTAACTTTCACCTAAGTATATGACTTGCAAATTCTAGCCCATTCCTTCTTGCCCTCTGCTACCCCTCGTATATCTTATTTTGATTGTTAGTGCTTTGGATAAGTTAGTACTTCAGATTTGTGTTCCAGCCTGATATTCTGAGTTCAGTTCAGATGAGCTTCAACCCCCCCCACCTACCCAACTTACTTTCTGATTTAATACCACATAAATATAAAGCCGTATATCTTGCAGCTGAGATCATCTTACCTCCTGATGCAGCATTTCTATCTGCAATGGTTTATGTGTGGTGGCTTGGGAAATCCCTTCCTATTTGAATTTTAAATGTGTTTCTCATTTGCACATATTTAAACATAAGTGATAGCATTTGAAAATTTGTCATCGAGTGAAAAAACGAGAATAAAACGGATTTTATTTAAAGACTCTTCCCTGACTTCATCACAGAGCTTTAAAAATATATTTTATACGCGCTATTAAATTGCAAAGGGAATTAATTAGGTTTTTCTCCGATTTTCTGTGGCATATACACCAAACAGGCATAACATTATGGCCACTGATTAGGCAAAACATTATAACCACCTACCTGATATCAAGCATTAACAGCATTAAATTCACGAGCTCATCTGTTGGATCGAACCACACAGGCCAGCCTTCGCCTTCCCACATGCGTCAATGAGCCTTCGCTACCCATGACTCTGTCGCCAGTTCACCACTGTTTCTACCTTGGACAATTTTGAATAGATACTGATGACTGCAGGCTGGGAACAGCCCACAAAAGCTGCCGTTTTGGAGACTGACATCACAATTGGGCCCCTCAAACTCTCTCAAATCCTTACACTTGCCCATTTTTTCTGCTTTAAACACATCAACTTTGAGGACCAAATTTTCACTTGCTGCCTAATACTGTATATCCCACCCACTAACAGGTGCCAGGATAAAAAAGAATCAGTTATTCAATGTTATAATGTCTTAATGTTTTGCCTGCACAGGTTCAGAACTCCAACAACGTGATCCAAGTGTTATGTTCACTTGTAAGGAAAACTGGCTTATGTGCTAATGTTTAAGAAACCTTTATTACATGGATGATTACATTGTTTATTCTGGATGTTTTTACACATTTCAGTTTAGTTATAAGATTACTTCTTAGAATCCCTGTAGTGTTTTCATCTCCCTGAGAATTGTTGCCTCAAAGTTTCTGGTGGAATGGTGATGGCATTAGTTTTCAAGTGAGCACATCTTTTTCCTATAAACCTTGAACATCTTCAATAAAACTTGTGTCCCAGTTTCACTCCTTATATCACAATGCTTGCTTATTCCCAGTGCACTGTGATGGACACATTACCTAGTAACATCTTCCAGTATTCATGCTGACTTTTCTCCAGTGTAGGTATGAGATGCTTGGAATGATTATGACCTTCCTTGACAAACTAAGTTGCTTTAAATGAGGTACTGTAAGGGTAAGTAGAGCGTTCAAGTCGATTTGCTTTGTTTTTAACATAATGGATCTTCTATATATTTATTGTCTGAGCTGATTGTCTATTAGAGGGGTTGCCAACATTTGTAATTGGGGCCTCATACAGTAAATGGGCACATGGGCCATCTGGTGCCATAACAGCTAGAACCTAAATTGCAGGCCCCAGAAAAACAGCCAAGCAAGATTAAAAAGTCATATATTTATCTCTTGTTTCCAGTTCACACCTAGTAGCAATTTCTTTTTTTTTTGTTCAACCACATGACAGACATGTTGTGGTGGGTGTAAGTGACCACGTGCTTCCTCAGAGGATAGAGCTACAGTACATTGTGACATGATGAGGTCTATACAAGGCACCTTGTAGGAGGAACTCCAATGGCAGCCATTTGTAGGATTTTGCCAGAAGCCTTCAAACTTTTATTTAAAGGGATCGAACAGATTAATATTTGGCTCCACCGAGTTTTTGCTCTGACATTATGCTCAATAGTAAAAGGTATGTGTACAAGTATGAAAGTAGGTACACTATTTTTAAGAAAGAGTAAATTGTAAATAAATGGAATAAAATAGAAAAGAAGCGCAAATGATACTTTACTCTTTTATGTTGGACTGTATTTCTTTCTTTTACATTTTGCCTTCTATTTATTTGAACCTGGATTAATGGACTAATAGTGAGATGTGCTCAGGGTACCTGGTTTTGGATGCCTTTGTTATCAACAGAATTTAATTTTAAATTATTTTAATTATGGTGCAATTCTTTGGATAATCTTTCAGGGGCTACTAAATGCATCACATTATTATTAAGTTATTATTTTGTGCCACATTAGCCTTTAATTCTACAGGTAAATTATGACATCTTTTAAATGTAGGCAACCATGTGTTTGTGTATACATATAATCTTATTTATACTCCAAATCAATACGTATTGTTTGCATGACAATATGTCATGCATGAGTTTGAATGAATTATTATTATTATTATTATTATTATTATTATTTTTATAATTATTATTATTATTACAGTCTATTTATTATTATTACAGTCTAACAAAGACTTGTGCCTTTGCCATTGTGCCTCAGTCTATTTATTATTATTATTACACTCTAACAAAGACTTGTGCCTTTGCCATTGTGCCTTTTGTTTTCATCTCCAACTAGCTGTGATCCCTTTTTGGATCAGTGAAAACTATTAGGATTTGGCCTGAACACAGAGATATGAGGATCATAATTCTTTGTTTAGGAGTACCAGCCCTTTGTCAGGCAGCATTTAGCCTCCTACCAGCCTACCAATGGATGACCAGCAAATCATGGAGTGATTAGAAGGAAAGATGTGGTCCATGGAAGAGACAGAGGCAGACGAGTGGGCAGTGTAGCGAGGGAGGGGGGGTAGGATGGAGGAGTGCAACTCTATCAGACCTGCACAGGCTCTTTGATGAGTCATGTGGTGAATACACGAAAGACAAAGCAGCAAAGCCAGCCTGAGCACATGGCTGTTATCATACACAGAGAGTGCTCTCAAGTAGCATCCGGTAGACAATGAACATCACTGCTGCTAATGCTGTCCTGTGAGATGCGAGACAAAACTACATTTCTGCACGTTCTTAAGAGACCTAGTGTGAGCATACAAGTGTTTTAATGGCTTTTTCTTCCAGTTTTCAAGATGAAACAAGAGCACCGCTGCTTATTTTTACCCCCTAGAAAAGAACAGTATACAAGATAAAGCATAACATTAACACCACCACCCTGATTGTGTCCCTTGCGCCAACAAAACAGCTCCTATCTATCACAAGACTTCTGAAGATGTGCTATCCAAACTGGCACCACGATGTTACCCGCAGATCCTTTAAGTCCCTTATGTTCCTTGGATCGGGCTTGTTTGCCCAAGCACATCCCACAGATGTTACTCGGATTCTAAAGAAGATCTGTGGAAGCTGGGGGCCAAATCAACACCTTAAAATCTGTGTCATGTTCTTCAAACTATCCCTGAACACTTTCTACAATTTAGACATAATACTGCACATTTCTTTCTCAATGTTAAACCTCAACACTGGAAAAAATATGAGCAGATCTGAAAAAAAGTCTAGACAAAGTAGTGCTATTTCTTTTCTGACCCTTTGGCCTGCAAGAATCATGCAGTACATCTTGAAAAAAACCAATGCATATTTTCTTAAAGTGAGTCTTACAACAATGAGAGGAAGAAAATCTCACCTTTGTCCCAGCAACAGGTTTTGACATTTATTTTATTCTTAAAAATAATTCAAATTTCCTCATAAGATATACGGAGGAGGGCGATTTATCATGTACTGGAGTTATGATCTTTTCTTTTCTAGAAAAATAGGGTTATTTATTTGTTTAGCCTCAGTGGCACAGTAAGAAATGGCACAACTAAATGACTGCTTTCCAAAAAGCTCCATATACATACATACATACATACATACTGTACATACATGCATATATAAATAAACACACACACACACACACACACACACACACACACACACACACACACGGACAGACAGACAGACAGACAGATAGATAGATAGATAGATAGATAGATAGATAGATAGATAGATAGATAGATAGATAGATAGATAGATAGATAGATAGATAGATGAATCTTGAGTGGCCTGCAATAGAGCTCTGACCTCAATACTATCGAACATCCTCAACTGACATTAATGCCTGTCTTTACAAATAAGTTGTGGTTGAATGAACACAAATTTACCCAATCATAATCCAAAATAAAATCTAGTGGAACATCTTCCCAGAAGAGTGGGGTTTATTACAACAGCAAATGCGGACTAAATGTGGAATGAGATTTGCTTGTTAAAGTTTGTGTGTATGTATCTTATCTAAATATGTATTAGGAATGGCAAAATTCAGCAATTTGTATAGGGGCATCAGCATAAATGTTAACAATGTGATGCATCGATTTAAAGTGTGCATTGGATACGGGTTGACATCTGTATTGCGATGCATTATTTTTAACATATTTGCATTAGTAAAAAATAATAATAATTATAATTACCAATTAACTGTGACCAATGTTTCAAATATAGATTGATTTCTTCTCGCTAAACTTTTTCCTGAGCGCATTCTCTCATCACCACTGCTACATATCACAGCACTATGGAGACCAAAGCGTGTCCTAAGAGTCACATAAAACAAAATATACAAAAAAATTATAATAATAAATAAATAATAATAATAATAATAATAATAATAATAATTTATAAAGCTAATATAAAAATTATATATATATATATATATATATATATATATATAGCAACACACTCACTCTCATACAGATTGT